>JASGCC010002911.1:0-26144 GCA_030067915.1 Hydractinia echinata
TGAACTGATTTTGGACTTTGACCTTATAAATGTGATAAATGAGACAATTGACTCCAAGAAATAACATTCTTCTTAATTTGACATGATTGCTGAACTCAGCAGTTACACTGGGCGCTGTGGCAGCGCTTTATTTAAAAATTTAGATAAATAAGTCATTTTGTACTGTGGGACCAATCCTAGCCGTTAGCGCGCGCTGAAGAAATAGAGACAGTTTCAAAAACTACATTTCATTGACTTTCTAACGGTATCAATCCGTTTGAGTTACAACGGTTGCGTCACATATTCGTACCAACATGTATTTAGCGATATTTTTCTGATATTACTAGGTTGCATCGCTTTTAACAGTGAAACGATTGACTGTGGGACTTAATTGAACTGATTTTGGACTTTGACCTTATAAATGTGATAAATGAGTCAATTGTACTCCAAGAAATAACATTCTTCTTAACTTGACATGATTGAACTCAGCAGTTACACTGTGCGCTGTGGCAGCGCTTTATTTAAAAATTTAGATAAATAAGTCATTTTGTACTGTGGGACCAATCCTAGCCGTTAGCGCGCGCTGAAGAAATAGAGACAGTTTCAAAAACTACATTTCATTGACTTTCTAACGGTATCAATCCGTTTGAGTTACAACGGTTGCGTCACATATTCGTACCAACATGTATTTAGCGATATTTTTCTGATATTACTAGGTTGCATCGCTTTTAACAGTGAAACGATTGACTGTGGGACTTAATTGAACTGATTTTGGACTTTGACCTTATAAATGTGATAAATGAGACAATTGACTCCAAGAAATAACATTCTTCTTAATTTGACATGATTGCTTGAACTCAGCAGTTACACTGGGCGCTGTGGCAGCGCTTTATTTAAAAATTTAGATAAATAAGTCATTTTGTACTGTGGGACCAATCCTAGCCGTTAGCGCGCGCTGAAGAAATAGAGACAGTTTCAAAAACTACATTTCATTGACTTTCTAACGGTATCAATCCGTTTGAGTTACAACGGTTGCGTCACATATTCGTACCAACATGTATTTAGCGATATTTTTCTGATATTACTAGGTTGCATCGCTTTTAACAGTGAAACGATTGACTGTGGGACTTAATTGAACTGATTTTGGACTTTGACCTTATAAATGTGATAAATGAGACAATTGGACTCCAAGAAATAACATTCTTCTTAATTTGACATGATTGCTTGAACTCAGCAGTTACACTGGGCGCTGTGGCAGCGCTTTATTTAAAAATTTAGATAAATAAGTCATTTTGTACTGTGGGACCAATCCTAGCCGTTAGCGCGCGCTGAAGAAATAGAGACAGTTTCAAAAACTACATTTCATTGACTTTCTAACGGTATCAATCCGTTTGAGTTACAACGGTTGCGTCACATATTCGTACCAACATGTATTTAGCGATATTTTTCTGATATTACTAGGTTGCATCGCTTTTAACAGTGAAACGATTGACTGTGGGACTTAATTGAACTGATTTTGGACTTTGACCTTATAAATGTGATAAATGAGACAATTGACTCCAAGAAATAACATTCTTCTTAATTTGACATGATTGCTTGAACTCAGCAGTTACACTGGGCGCTGTGGCAGCGCTTTATTTAAAAATTTAGATAAATAAGTCATTTTGTACTGTGGGACCAATCCTAGCCGTTAGCGCGCGCTGAAGAAATAGAGACAGTTTCAAAAACTACATTTCATTGACTTTCTAACGGTATCAATCCGTTTGAGTTACAACGGTTGCGTCACATATTCGTACCAACATGTATTTAGCGATATTTTTCTGATATTACTAGGTTGCATCGCTTTTAACAGTGAAACGATTGACTGTGGGACTTAATTGAACTGATTTTGGACTTTGACCTTATAAATGTGATAAATGAGACAATTGGACTCCAAGAAATAACATTCTTCTTAATTTGACATGATTGCTGGAACTCAGCATTACACTGGGCGCTGTGGTAGCGCTTTATTTTAAAAATTTAGATAAATAAGTCATTTTTACTGTGGGACCAATCCTAGCCGTTAGCGCGCGCTGAAGAAATAGAGACAGTTTCAAAAACTACATTTCATTGACTTTCTAACGGTATCAATCCGTTTGAGTTACAACGGTTGCGTCACATATTCGTACCAACATGTATTTAGCGATATTTTTCTGATATTACTAGGTTGCATCGCTTTTAACAGTGAAACGATTGACTGTGGGACTTAATTGAACTGATTTTGGACTTTGACCTTATAAATGTGATAAATGAGACAATTGGACTCCAAGAAATAACATTCTTCTTAATTTGACATGATTGCTGAACTCAGCGATTACACTGGGCGCTGTGGTAGCGCTTTATTTAAAAATTTAGATAAATAAGTCATTTTTACTGTGGGACCAATCCTAGCCGTTAGCGCGCGCTGAAGAAATAGAGACAGTTTCAAAAACTACATTTCATTGACTTTCTAACGGTATCATCCGTTTGAGTTACAACGGTTGCGTCACATATTCGTACCAACATGTATTTAGCGATATTTTTCTGATATTACTAGGTTGCATCGCTTTTAACAGTGAAACGATTGACTGTGGGACTTAATTGAACTGATTTTGGACTTTGACCTTATAAATGTGATAAATGAGACAATTGACTCCAAGAAATAACATTCTTCTTAATTTGACATGATTGCTGAACTCAGCATTACACTGGGCGCTGTGGTAGCGCTTTATTTAAAAATTTAGATAAATAAGTCATTTTTACTGTGGGACCAATCCTAGCCGTTAGCGCGCGCTGAAGAAATAGAGACAGTTTCAAAAACTACATTTCATTGACTTTCTAACGGTATCAATCCGTTTGAGTTACAACGGTTGCGTCACATATTCGTACCAACATGTATTTAGCGATATTTTTCTGATATTACTAGGTTGCATCGCTTTTAACAGTGAAACGATTGACTGTGGGACTTAATTGAACTGATTTTGGACTTTGACCTTATAAATGTGATAAATGAGACAATTGACTCCAAGAAATAAATTCTTCTTAATTTGACATGATTGCTGAACTCAGCATTACACTGGGCGCTGTGGTAGCGCTTTATTTAAAAATTTAGATAAATAAGTCATTTTTTACTGTGGGACCAATCCTAGCCGTTAGCGCGCGCTGAAGAAATAGAGACAGTTTCAAAAACTACATTTCATTGACTTTCTAACGGTATCAATCCGTTTGAGTTACAACGGTTGCGTCACATATTCGTACCAACATGTATTTAGCGATATTTTTCTGATATTACTAGGTTGCATCGCTTTTAACAGTGAAACGATTGACTGTGGGACTTAATTGAACTGATTTTGGACTTTGACCTTATAAATGTGATAAATGAGACAATTGACTCCAAGAAATAACATTCTTCTTAATTTGACATGATTGCTGAACTCAGCAGTTACACTGGGCGCTGTGGTAGCGCTTTATTTAAAAATTTAGATAAATAAGTCATTTTTACTGTGGGACCAATCCTAGCCGTTAGCGCGCTGAAGAAATAGAGACAGTTTCAAAAACTACATTTCATTGACTTTCTAACGGTATCAATCCGTTTGAGTTACAACGGTTGCGTCACAAATTCGTACCAACATGTATTTAGCGATATTTTTCTGATATTACTAGGTTGCATCGCTTTTAACAGTGAAACGATTGACTGTGGGACTTAATTGAACTGATTTTGGACTTTGACCTTATAAATGTGATAAATGAGACAATTGGACTCCAAGAAATAACATTCTTCTTAATTTGACATGATTGCTTGAACTCAGCAGTTACACTGGGCGCTGTGGTAGCGCTTTATTTAAAAATTTAGATAAATAAGTCATTTTTACTGTGGGACCAATCCTAGCCGTTAGCGCGCTGAAGAAATAGAGACAGTTTCAAAAACTACATTTCATTGACTTTCTAACGGTATCATCCGTTTGAGTTACAACGGTTGCGTCACATATTCGTACCAACATGTATTTAGCGATATTTTTCTGATATTACTAGGTTGCATCGCTTTTAACAGTGAAACGATTGACTGTGGGACTTAATTGAACTGATTTTGGACTTTGACCTTATAAATGTGATAAATGAGACAATTGGACTCCAAGAAATAACATTCTTCTTAATTTGACATGATTTGAACTCAGCATTACACTGGGCGCTGTGGTAGCGCTTTATTTAAAAATTTAGATAAATAAGTCATTTTTACTGTGGGACCAATCCTAGCCGTTAGCGCGCGCTGAAGAAATAGAGACAGTTTCAAAAACTACATTTCATTGACTTTCTAACGGTATCAATCCGTTTGAGTTACAACGGTTGCGTCACATATTCGTACCAACATGTATTTAGCGATATTTTTCTGATATTACTAGGTTGCATCGCTTTTAACAGTGAAACGATTGACTGTGGGACTTAATTGAACTGATTTTGGACTTTGACCTTATAAATGTGATAAATGAGACAATTGACTCCAAGAAATAACATTCTTCTTAATTTGACATGATTGCTGAACTCAGCAGTTACACTGGGCGCTGTGGTAGCGCTTTATTTAAAAATTTAGATAAATAAGTCATTTTTACTGTGGGACCAATCCTAGCCGTTAGCGCGCGCTGAAGAAATAGAGACAGTTTCAAAAACTACATTTCATTGACTTTCTAACGGTATCAATCCGTTTGAGTTACAACGGTTGCGTCACATATTCGTACCAACATGTATTTAGCGATATTTTTCTGATATTACTAGGTTGCATCGCTTTTAACAGTGAAACGATTGACTGTGGGACTTAATTGAACTGATTTTGGACTTTGACCTTATAAATGTGATAAATGAGACAATTGACTCCAAGAAATAACATTCTTCTTAATTTGACATGATTGAACTCAGCAGTTACACTGGGCGCTGTGGTAGCGCTTTATTTAAAAATTTAGATAAATAAGTCATTTTTACTGTGGGACCAATCCTAGCCGTTAGCGCGCGCTGAAGAAATAGAGACAGTTTCAAAAACTACATTTCATTGACTTTCTAACGGTATCAATCCGTTTGAGTTACAACGGTTGCGTCACATATTCGTACCAACATGTATTTAGCGATATTTTTCTGATATTACTAGGTTGCATCGCTTTTAACAGTGAAACGATTGACTGTGGGACTTAATTGAACTGATTTTGGACTTTGACCTTATAAATGTGATAAATGAGACAATTGACTCCAAGAAATAACATTCTTCTTAATTTGACATGATTGCTGAACTCAGCAGTTACACTGGGCGCTGTGGCAGCGCTTTATTTAAAAATTTAGATAAATAAGTCATTTTTACTGTGGGACCAATCCTAGCCGTTAGCGCGCGCTGAAGAAATAGAGACAGTTTCAAAAACTACATTTCATTGACTTTCTAACGGTATCAATCCGTTTGAGTTACAACGGTTGCGTCACATATTCGTACCAACATGTATTTAGCGATATTTTTCTGATATTACTAGGTTGCATCGCTTTTAACAGTGAAACGATTGACTGTGGGACTTAATTGAACTGATTTTGGACTTTGACCTTATAAATGTGATAAATGAGACAATTGGACTCCAAGAAATAACATTCTTCTTAATTTGACATGATTTGAACTCAGCAGTTACACTGGGCGCTGTGGTAGCGCTTTATTTAAAAATTTAGATAAATAAGTCATTTTGTACTGTGGGACCAATCCTAGCCGTTAGCGCGCGCTGAAGAAATAGAGACAGTTTCAAAAACTACATTTCATTGACTTTCTAACGGTATCAATCCGTTTGAGTTACAACGGTTGCGTCACATATTCGTACCAACATGTATTTAGCGATATTTTTCTGATATTACTAGGTTGCATCGCTTTTAACAGTGAAACGATTGACTGTGGGACTTAATTGAACTGATTTTGGACTTTGACCTTATAAATGTGATAAATGAGACAATTGGACTCCAAGAAATAACATTCTTCTTAATTTGACATGATTGCTGAACTCAGCAGTTACACTGGGCGCTGTGGTAGCGCTTTATTTAAAAATTTAGATAAATAAGTCATTTTTACTGTGGGACCAATCCTAGCCGTTAGCGCGCGCTGAAGAAATAGAGACAGTTTCAAAAACTACATTTCATTGACTTTCTAACGGTATCAATCCGTTTGAGTTACAACGGTTGCGTCACATATTCGTACCAACATGTATTTAGCGATATTTTTCTGATATTACTAGGTTGCATCGCTTTTAACAGTGAAACGATTGACTGTGGGACTTAATTGAACTGATTTTGGACTTTGACCTTATAAATGTGATAAATGAGACAATTGGACTCCAAGAAATAACATTCTTCTTAATTTGACATGATTGCTGGAACTCAGCATTACACTGGGCGCTGTGGTAGCGCTTTATTTAAAAATTTAGATAAATAAGTCATTTTTTACTGTGGGACCAATCCTAGCCGTTAGCGCGCGCTGAAGAAATAGAGACAGTTTCAAAAACTACATTTCATTGACTTTCTAACGGTATCAATCCGTTTGAGTTACAACGGTTGCGTCACATATTCGTACCAACATGTATTTAGCGATATTTTTCTGATATTACTAGGTTGCATCGCTTTTAACAGTGAAACGATTGACTGTGGGACTTAATTGAACTGATTTTGGACTTTGACCTTATAAATGTGATAAATGAGACAATTGACTCCAAGAAATAACATTCTTCTTAATTTGACATGATTGCTGAACTCAGCAGTTACACTGGGCGCTGTGGTAGCGCTTTATTTAAAAATTTAGATAAATAAGTCATTTTGTACTGTGGGACCAATCCTAGCCGTTAGCGCGCGCTGAAGAAATAGAGACAGTTTCAAAAACTACATTTCATTGACTTTCTAACGGTATCAATCCGTTTGAGTTACAACGGTTGCGTCACATATTCGTACCAACATGTATTTAGCGATATTTTTCTGATATTACTAGGTTGCATCGCTTTTAACAGTGAAACGATTGACTGTGGGACTTAATTGAACTGATTTTGGACTTTGACCTTATAAATGTGATAAATGAGACAATTGACTCCAAGAAATAACATTCTTCTTAATTTGACATGATTGCTGAACTCAGCAGTTACACTGGGCGCTGTGGCAGCGCTTTATTTAAAAATTTAGATAAATAAGTCATTTTTACTGTGGGACCAATCCTAGCCGTTAGCGCGCGCTGAAGAAATAGAGACAGTTTCAAAAACTACATTTCATTGACTTTCTAACGGTATCAATCCGTTTGAGTTACAACGGTTGCGTCACATATTCGTACCAACATGTATTTAGCGATATTTTTCTGATATTACTAGGTTGCATCGCTTTTAACAGTGAAACGATTGACTGTGGGACTTAATTGAACTGATTTTGGACTTTGACCTTATAAATGTGATAAATGAGACAATTGAACTCCAAGAAATAACATTCTTCTTAATTTGACATGATTGCTGGAACTCAGCGATTACACTGGGCGCTGTGGTAGCGCTTTATTTAAAAATTTAGATAAATAAGTCATTTTTTGCTGTGGGACCAATCCTAGCCGTTTGTGTTACAACGGTTGCGTCACATATTCGTACCAACATGTATTTAGCGATATTTTTCTGATATTACTAGGTTGCATCGCTTTTAACAGTGAAACGATTGACTGTGGGACTTAATTGAACTGATTTTGGACTTTGACCTTATAAATGTGATAAATGAGACAATTGAACTCCAATAAATAACATTCTTCTTAATTTGACATGATTGCTTGAATTCAGCAGTTACACTGAGCGCTGTGGCAGCGCTTTATTTAAAAATTTAGATAAATAAGTCATTTTGTACTGTGGGACCAATCCTAGCCGTTAGCGCGCGCTGAAGAAATAGAGACAGTTTCAAAAACTACATTTCATTGACTTTCTAACGGTATCAATCCGTTTGAGTTACAACGGTTGCGTCACATATTCGTACCAACATGTATTTAGCGATATTTTTCTGATATTACTAGGTTGCATCGCTTTTAACAGTGAAACGATTGACTGTGGGACTTAATTGAACTGATTTTGGACTTTGACCTTATAAATGTGATAAATGAGACAATTGACTCCAAGAAATAACATTCTTCTTAATTTGACATGATTGCTGAACTCAGCATTACACTGGGCGCTGTGGTAGCGCTTTATTTAAAAATTTAGATAAATAAGTCATTTTTTGCTGTAGGGCCAATTCCTAGTCCGTTTGAGTTACAACGGTTGCGTCACATATTCGTACCAACATGTATTTAGCGATATTTTTCTGATATTACTAGGTTGCATCGCTTTTAACAGTGAAACGATTGACTGTGGGACTTAATTGAACTGATTTTGGACTTTGACCTTATAAATGTGATAAATGAGACAATTGACTCCAAGAAATAACATTCTTCTTAATTTGACATGATTGCTGAACTCAGCAGTTACACTGGGCGCTGTGGCAGCGCTTTATTTAAAAATTTAGATAAATAAGTCATTTTTACTGTGGGACCAATCCTAGCCGTTAGCGCGCGCTGAAGAAATAGAGACAGTTTCAAAAACTACATTTCATTGACTTTCTAACGGTATCATCCGTTTGAGTTACAACGGTTGCGTCACATATTCGTACCAACATGTATTTAGCGATATTTTTCTGATATTACTAGGTTGCATCGCTTTTAACAGTGAAACGATTGACTGTGGGACTTAATTGAACTGATTTTGGACTTTGACCTTATAAATGTGATAAATGAGACAATTGACTCCAAGAAATAACATTCTTCTTAATTTGACATGATTGCTGGAACTCAGCATTACACTGGGCGCTGTGGTAGCGCTTTATTTAAAAATTTAGATAAATAAGTCATTTTTTGCTGTGGGCCAATCCTAGCCGTTTGAGTTACAACGGTTGCGTCACATATTCGTACCAACATGTATTTAGCGATATTTTTCTGATATTACTAGGTTGCATCGCTTTTAACAGTGAAACGATTGACTGTGGGACTTAATTGAACTGATTTTGGACTTTGACCTTATAAATGTGATAAATGAGACAATTGACTCCAAGAAATAACATTCTTCTTAATTTGACATGATTGCTGAACTCAGCAGTTACACTGGGCGCTGTGGCAGCGCTTTATTTAAAAATTTAGATAAATAAGTCATTTTTACTGTGGGACCAATCCTAGCCGTTAGCGCGCGCTGAAGAAATAGAGACAGTTTCAAAAACTACATTTCATTGACTTTCTAACGGTATCAATCCGTTTGAGTTACAACGGTTGCGTCACATATTCGTACCAACATGTATTTAGCGATATTTTTCTGATATTACTAGGTTGCATCGCTTTTAACAGTGAAACGATTGACTGTGGGACTTAATTGAACTGATTTTGGACTTTGACCTTATAAATGTGATAAATGAGACAATTGACTCCAAGAAATAACATTCTTCTTAATTTGACATGATTGCTGGAACTCAGCATTACACTGGGCGCTGTGGTAGCGCTTTATTTAAAAATTTAGATAAATAAGTCATTTTTACTGTGGGACCAATCCTAGCCGTTAGCGCGCGCTGAAGAAATAGAGACAGTTTCAAAAACTACATTTCATTGACTTTCTAACGGTATCAATCCGTTTGAGTTACAACGGTTGCGTCACATATTCGTACCAACATGTATTTAGCGATATTTTTCTGATATTACTAGGTTGCATCGCTTTTAACAGTGAAACGATTGACTGTGGGACTTAATTGAACTGATTTTGGACTTTGACCTTATAAATGTGATAAATGAGACAATTGACTCCAAGAAATAACATTCTTCTTAATTTGACATGATTGCTGAACTCAGCAGTTACACTGGGCGCTGTGGCAGCGCTTTATTTAAAAATTTAGATAAATAAGTCATTTTGTACTGTGGGACCAATCCTAGCCGTTAGCGCGCGCTGAAGAAATAGAGACAGTTTCAAAAACTACATTTCATTGACTTTCTAACGGTATCAATCCGTTTGAGTTACAACGGTTGCGTCACATATTCGTACCAACATGTATTTAGCAATATTTTTCTGATATTACTAGGTTGCATCGCTTTTAACAGTGAAACGATTGACTGTGGGACTTAATTGAACTGATTTTGGACTTTGACCTTATAAATGTGATAAATGAGACAATTGACTCCAAGAAATAACATTCTTCTTAATTTGACATGATTGCTGGAACTCAGCATTACACTGGGCGCTGTGGTAGCGCTTTATTTAAAAATTTAGATAAATAAGTCATTTTTACTGTGGGACCAATCCTAGCCGTTAGCGCGCTGAAGAAATAGAGACAGTTTCAAAAACTACATTTCATTGACTTTCTAACGGTATCAATCCGTTTGAGTTACAACGGTTGCGTCACATATTCGTACCAACATGTATTTAGCGATATTTTTCTGATATTACTAGGTTGCATCGCTTTTAACAGTGAAACGATTGACTGTGGGACTTAATTGAACTGATTTTGGACTTTGACCTTATAAATGTGATAAATGAGACAATTGACTCCAAGAAATAACATTCTTCTTAATTTGACATGATTGCTGAACTCAGCATTACACTGGGCGCTGTGGTAGCGCTTTATTTAAAAATTTAGATAAATAAGTCATTTTTACTGTGGGACCAATCCTAGCCGTTAGCGCGCGCTGAAGAAATAGAGACAGTTTCAAAAACTACATTTCATTGACTTTCTAACGGTATCAATCCGTTTGAGTTACAACGGTTGCGTCACATATTCGTACCAACATGTATTTAGCGATATTTTTCTGATATTACTAGGTTGCATCGCTTTTAACAGTGAAACGATTGACTGTGGGACTTAATTGAACTGATTTTGGACTTTGACCTTATAAATGTGATAAATGAGACAATTGACTCCAAGAAATAACATTCTTCTTAATTTGACATGATTGCTGAACTCAGCAGTTACACTGGGCGCTGTGGTAGCGCTTTATTTAAAAATTTAGATAAATAAGTCATTTTTACTGTGGGACCAATCCTAGCCGTTAGCGCGCGCTGAAGAAATAGAGACAGTTTCAAAAACTACATTTCATTGACTTTCTAACGGTATCATCCGTTTGAGTTACAACGGTTGCGTCACATATTCGTACCAACATGTATTTAGCGATATTTTTCTGATATTACTAGGTTGCATCGCTTTTAACAGTGAAACGATTGACTGTGGGACTTAATTGAACTGATTTTGGACTTTGACCTTATAAATGTGATAAATGAGACAATTGACTCCAAGAAATAACATTCTTCTTAATTTGACATGATTGCTGGAACTCAGCATTACACTGGGCGCTGTGGTAGCGCTTTATTTAAAAATGTAGATAAATAAGTCATTTTGTACTGTGGGACCAATCCTAGCCGTTTGTGTTACAACGGTTGCGTCACATATTCGTACCAACATGTATTTAGCGATATTTTTCTGATATTACTAGGTTGCATCGCTTTTAACAGTGAAACGATTGACTGTGGGACTTAATTGAACTGATTTTGGACTTTGACCTTATAAATGTGATAAATGAGACAATTGAACTCCAATAAATAACATTCTTCTTAATTTGACATGATTGCTGAACTCAGCAGTTACACTGGGCGCTGTGGCAGCGCTTTATTTAAAAATTTAGATAAATAAGTCATTTTTACTGTGGGACCAATCCTAGCCGTTAGCGCGCGCTGAAGAAATAGAGACAGTTTCAAAAACTACATTTCATTGACTTTCTAACGGTATCATCCGTTTGAGTTACAACGGTTGCGTCACATATTCGTACCAACATGTATTTAGCGATATTTTTCTGATATTACTAGGTTGCATCGCTTTTAACAGTGAAACGATTGACTGTGGGACTTAATTGAACTGATTTTGGACTTTGACCTTATAAATGTGATAAATGAGACAATTGACTCCAAGAAATAACATTCTTCTTAATTTGACATGATTGCTGGAACTCAGCATTACACTGGGCGCTGTGGTAGCGCTTTATTTAAAAATTTAGATAAATAAGTCATTTTTACTGTGGGACCAATCCTAGCCGTTAGCGCGCGCTGAAGAAATAGAGACAGTTTCAAAAACTACATTTCATTGACTTTCTAACGGTATCAATCCGTTTGAGTTACAACGGTTGCGTCACATATTCGTACCAACATGTATTTAGCGATATTTTTCTGATATTACTAGGTTGCATCGCTTTTAACAGTGAAACGATTGACTGTGGGACTTAATTGAACTGATTTTGGACTTTGACCTTATAAATGTGATAAATGAGACAATTGACTCCAAGAAATAACATTCTTCTTAATTTGACATGATTGCTGGAACTCAGCAGTTACACTGGCGCTGTGGCAGCGCTTTATTTAAAAATTTAGATAAATAAGTCATTTTTACTGTGGGACCAATCCTAGCCGTTAGCGCGCGCTGAAGAAATAGAGACAGTTTCAAAAACTACATTTCATTGACTTTCTAACGGTATCAATCCGTTTGAGTTACAACGGTTGCGTCACATATTCGTACCAACATGTATTTAGCGATATTTTTCTGATATTACTAGGTTGCATCGCTTTTAACAGTGAAACGATTGACTGTGGGACTTAATTGAACTGATTTTGGACTTTGACCTTATAAATGTGATAAATGAGACAATTGACTCCAAGAAATAACATTCTTCTTAATTTGACATGATTGCTGGAACTCAGATTACACTGGGCGCTGTGGTAGCGCTTTATTTAAAAATTTAGATAAATAAGTCATTTTTTACTGTGGGACCAATCCTAGCCGTTAGCGCGCGCTGAAGAAATAGAGACAGTTTCAAAAACTACATTTCATTGACTTTCTAACGGTATCAATCCGTTTGAGTTACAACGGTTGCGTCACATATTCGTACCAACATGTATTTAGCGATATTTTTCTGATATTACTAGGTTGCATCGCTTTTAACAGTGAAACGATTGACTGTGGGACTTAATTGAACTGATTTTGGACTTTGACCTTATAAATGTGATAAATGAGACAATTGACTCCAAGAAATAACATTCTTCTTAATTTGACATGATTGCTTGAACTCAGCAGTTACACTGGCGCTGTGGCAGCGCTTTATTAAAAATTTAGATAAATAAGTCATTTTGTACTGTGGGACCAATCCTAGCCGTTAGCGCGCGCTGAAGAAATAGAGACAGTTTCAAAAACTACATTTCATTGACTTTCTAACGGTATCAATCCGTTTGAGTTACAACGGTTGCGTCACATATTCGTACCAACATGTATTTAGCGATATTTTTCTGATATTACTAGGTTGCATCGCTTTTAACAGTGAAACGATTGACTGTGGGACTTAATTGAACTGATTTTGGACTTTGACCTTATAAATGTGATAAATGAGACAATTGACTCCAAGAAATAACATTCTTCTTAATTTGACATGATTGCTGGAACTCAGCAGTTACACTGGGCGCTGTGGCAGCGCTTTATTTAAAAATTTAGATAAATAAGTCATTTTGTACTGTGGGACCAATCCTAGCCGTTAGCGCGCGCTGAAGAAATAGAGACAGTTTCAAAAACTACATTTCATTGACTTTCTAACGGTATCAATCCGTTTGAGTTACAACGGTTGCGTCACATATTCGTACCAACATGTATTTAGCGATATTTTTCTGATATTACTAGGTTGCATCGCTTTTAACAGTGAAACGATTGACTGTGGGACTTAATTGAACTGATTTTGGACTTTGACCTTATAAATGTGATAAATGAGACAATTGACTCCAAGAAATAACATTCTTCTTAATTTGACATGATTGCTGGAACTCAGATTACACTGGGCGCTGTGGTAGCGCTTTATTTAAAAATTTAGATAAATAAGTCATTTTTTGCTGTAGGGACCAATCCTAGCCGTTTGAGTTACAACGGTTGCGTCACATATTCGTACCAACATGTATTTAGCGATATTTTTCTGATATTACTAGGTTGCATCGCTTTTAACAGTGAAACGATTGACTGTGGGACTTAATTGAACTGATTTTGGACTTTGACCTTATAAATGTGATAAATGAGACAATTGACTCCAAGAAATAACATTCTTCTTAATTTGACATGATTGCTTGAACTCAGCAGTTACACTGGGCGCTGTGGTAGCGCTTTATTTAAAAATTTAGATAAATAAGTCATTTTTACTGTGGGACCAATCCTAGCCGTTAGCGCGCGCTGAAGAAATAGAGACAGTTTCAAAAATACATTTCATTGACTTTCTAACGGTATCATCCGTTTGAGTTACAACGGTTGCGTCACATATTCGTACCAACATGTATTTAGCGATATTTTTCTGATATTACTAGGTTGCATCGCTTTTAACAGTGAAACGATTGACTGTGGGACTTAATTGAACTGATTTTGGACTTTGACCTTATAAATGTGATAAATGAGACAATTGACTCCAAGAAATAACATTCTTCTTAATTTGACATGATTGCTGGAACTCAGCAATTACACTGGGCGCTGTGGTAGCGCTTTATTTAAAAATTTAGATAAATAAGTCATTTTTTGCTGTGGGACCAATCCTAGCCGTTTGTGTTACAACGGTTGCGTCACATATTCGTACCAACATGTATTTAGCGATATTTTTCTGATATTACTAGGTTGCATCGCTTTTAACAGTGAAACGATTGACTGTGGGACTTAATTGAACTGATTTTGGACTTTGACCTTATAAATGTGATAAATGAGACAATTGTACTCCAAGAAATAACATTCTTCTTAATTTGACATGATTGCTGGAACTCAGCATTACACTGGGCGCTGTGGTAGCGCTTTATTTAAAAATTTAGATAAATAAGTCATTTTTACTGTGGGACCAATCCTAGCCGTTAGCGCGCGCTGAAGAAATAGAGACAGTTTCAAAAACTACATTTCATTGACTTTCTAACGGTATCATCCGTTTGAGTTACAACGGTTGCGTCACATATTCGTACCAACATGTATTTAGCGATATTTTCTGATATTACTAGGTTGCATCGCTTTTAACAATGAAACGATTGACTGTGGGACTTAATTGAACTGATTTTGGACTTTGACCTTATAAATGTGATAAATGAGACAATTGAACTCCAAGAAATAACATTCTTCTTAATTTGACATGATTGCTGGAACTCAGCGATTACACTGGGCGCTGTGGTAGCGCTTTATTTAAAAATTTAGATAAATAAGTCATTTTTTACTGTGGGACCAATCCTAGCCGTTAGCGCGCGCTGAAGAAATAGAGACAGTTTCAAAAACTACATTTCATTGACTTTCTAGCGGTATCAGTCCGTTTGAGTTACAACGGTTGCGTCACATATTCGTACCAATATGTATTTAGTGATATTTTTCTGCTATTACTAGGTTGCATCGCTTTTAACAATGAAACGATTGACTGTGGGACTTAATTGAACTGATTTTGGACTTTGACCTTATAAATGTGATAAATGAGACAATTGGACTCCAAGAAATAACATTCTTCTTAATTTGACATGATTGCTGGAACTCAGCATTACACTGGGCGCTGTGGTAGCGCTTTATTTAAAATTTAGATAAATAAGTCATTTTTTACTGTGGGACCAATCCTAGCCGTTAGCGCGCGCTGAAGAAATAGAGACAGTTTCAAAAACTACATTTCATTGACTTTCTAACGGTATCAATCCGTTTGAGTTACAACGGTTGCGTCACATATTCGTACCAACATGTATTTAGCGATATTTTTCTGATATTACTAGGTTGCATCGCTTTTAACAGTGAAACGATTGACTGTGGGACTTAATTGAACTGATTTTGGACTTTGACCTTATAAATGTGATAAATGAGACAATTGGACTCCAAGAAATAACATTCTTCTTAATTTGACATGATTGCTGGAACTCAGCGATTACACTGGGCGCTGTGGTAGCGCTTTATTTAAAAATTTAGATAAATAAGTCATTTTTTACTGTGGGACCAATCCTAGCCGTTAGCGCGCGCTGAAGAAATAGAGACAGTTTCAAAAACTACATTTCATTGACTTTCTAACGGTATCAGTCCGTTTGAGTTACAACGGTTGCGTCACATATTCGTACCAACATGTATTTAGCAATATTTTTCTGATATTACTAGGTTGCATCGCTTTAAACAGTGAAACGATTGACTGTGGGACTTAATTGAACTGATTTTGGACTTTGACCTTATAAATGTGATAAATGAGACAATTGGACTCCAAGAAATAACATTCTTCTTAATTTGACATGATTGCTGGAACTCAGCGATTACACTGGGCGCTGTGGTAGCGCTTTATTTAAAAATTTAGATAAATAAGTCATTTTTACTGTGGGACCAATCCTAGCCGTTAGCGCGCGCTGAAGAAATAGAGACAGTTTCAAAAACTACATTTCATTGACTTTCTAACGGTATCAGTCCGTTTGAGTTACAACGGTTGCGTCACATATTCGTACCAACATGTATTTAGCGATATTTTCTGATATTACTAGGTTGCATCGCTTTTAACAGTGAAACGATTGACTGTGGGACTTAATTGAACTGATTTTGGACTTTGACCTTATAAATGTGATAAATGAGACAATTGGACTCCAAGAAATAACATTCTTCTTAATTTGACATGATTGCTGGAACTCAGCGATTACACTGGGCGCTGTGGTAGCGCTTTATTTAAAAATTTAGATAAATAAGTCATTTTTTACTGTGGGACCAATCCTAGCCGTTAGCGTGCGCTGAAGAAATAGAGACAGTTTCAAAAACTACATTTCATTGACTTTCTAACGGTATCAGTCCGTTTGAGTTACAACGGTTGCGTCACATATTCGTACCAACATGTATTTAGCGATATTTTCTGATATTACTAGGTTGCATCGCTTTTAACAGTGAAACGATTGACTGTGGGACTTAATTGAACTGATTTTGGACTTTGACCTTATAAATGTGATAAATGAGACAATTGGACTCCAAGAAATAACATTCTTCTTAATTTGACATGATTGCTGGAACTCAGCATTACACTGGGCGCTGTGGTAGCGCTTTATTTAAAAATTTAGATAAATAAGTCATTTTTTACTGTGGGACCAATCCTAGCCGTTAGCGCGCGCTGAAGAAATAGAGACAGTTTCAAAAACTACATTTCATTGACTTTCTAACGGTATCAGTCCGTTTGAGTTACAACGGTTGCGTCACATATTCGTACCAACATGTATTTAGCGATATTTTTCTGATATTACTAGGTTGCATCGCTTTTAACAGTGAAACGATTGACTGTGGGACTTAATTGAACTGATTTTGGACTTTGACCTTATAAATGTGATAAATGAGACAATTGGACTCCAAGAAATAACATTCTTCTTAATTTGACATGATTGCTGGAACTCAGCGATTACACTGGGCGCTGTGGTAGCGCTTTATTTAAAAATTTAGATAAATAAGTCATTTTTTACTGTGGGACCAATCCTAGCCGTTAGCGCGCGCTGAAGAAATAGAGACAGTTTCAAAAACTACATTTCATTGACTTTCTAACGGTATCAATCCGTTTGAGTTACAACGGTTGCGTCACATATTCGTACCAACATGTATTTAGCGATATTTTTCTGATATTACTAGGTTGCATCGCTTTTAACAGTGAAACGATTGACTGTGGGACTTAATTGAACTGATTTTGGACTTTGACCTTATAAATGTGATAAATGAGACAATTGGACTCCAAGAAATAACATTCTTCTTAATTTGACATGATTGCTGGAACTCAGCGATTACACTGGGCGCTGTGGTAGCGCTTTATTTAAAAATTTAGATAAATAAGTCATTTTTACTGTGGGACCAATCCTAGCCGTTAGCGCGCGCTGAAGAAATAGAGACAGTTTCAAAAACTACATTTCATTGACTTTCTAACGGTATCAATCCGTTTGAGTTACAACGGTTGCGTCACATATTCGTACCAACATGTATTTAGCGATATTTTTCTGATATTACTAGGTTGCATCGCTTTTAAAGTGAAACGATTGACTGTGGGACTTAATTGAACTGATTTTGGACTTTGACCTTATAAATGTGATAAATGAGACAATTGGACTCCAAGAAATAACATTCTTCTTAATTTGACATGATTGCTGGAACTCAGCGATTACACTGGGCGCTGTGGTAGCGCTTTATTTAAAAATTTAGATAAATAAGTCATTTTTTACTGTGGGACCAATCCTAGCCGTTGCGCGCGCTGAAGAAATAGAGCAGTTTCAAAAACTACATTTCATTGACTTTCTAACGGTATCAGTCCGTTTGAGTTACAACGGTTGCGTCACATATTCGTACCAACATGTTTTATTTATTTTATCTTTTCTGATTACTAGGTTGCATCGCTTTTAACAGTGAAATGATGTGGGACTTAATTGAACTGATTTTGGACTTTGACCTTATAAATGTGATAAATGGACAATTGGACTCCAAGAAATAACATTCTTCTTAATTTGACATGATTGCTGGAACACAGCGATTACACTGGGCGCTGTGGTAGCGCTTTATTTAAAAATTTAGATAATAAGTCATTTTTGCTGTGGGACCAATCCTAGCCGTTAGCGCGCGCTGAAGAAATAGAAACAGTTTCAAAAACTACATTTTATGACTTTCTAACGGTATCAATCCGTTTGAGTTACACGGTTGTGTCATATTCGTACCAACATTTATTTAGCAATATTATTCTGATATTACTAGGTTGCATCGCTTTTAAAGTGAAACGATTGACTGTGGGACTTAATTGAACTGAATTTGGACTTTGAATTATAAATGTGATAAATGAGACAATTGACTACAAGAATAACATTCTTCTTAATTTGACATGATTGCTGGAACTCAGCAATTACACTGGGCGCTGTGGTAGCGCTTTATTTAAAATTTAGATAAATAAGTCATTTTTTACTGTGGGACCAATCCTAGCCGTTAGCACGCGCTGAAGAAATAGAGACAGTTCAAAAACTACATTTCATTGATTTCTAACGGTATCAGTCCGTTTGAGTTACAACGGTTGCGTCACATATTCGTACCAACATGTATTTAGCGATATTTTTCTGATATTACTAGGTTGCATCGCTTTTAACAGTGAACGATTGACTGTGGGCTTAATGAACTGATTTTGGACTTTGACCTTATAAATGTGATAAATGAGACAATTGGACTCCAAGAAATAACATTCTTCTTAATTTGACACGATTCCTGGAACTCAGCATTACACTGGGCGCTGTGGTAGCGCTTTATTCAGAAATTTAGATAAATAAGTCGTTTTTTACTGTGGCTAATCCTAGCCGTTAGCGCGCGCTGAAGAAATAGAGAGAGTTTCAAAATACATTTCATTGACTTTCTCACGGTATCAATCCGTTTGAGTTACAACGGTTGCGTCACATATTCGTACTAACATGTATTTAGCGATATTTTCTGATATTACTAGGTTGCATTGCTTTTAACAGTGAAACGATTGACTGTGGGACTTAATTTAACTGATTTTGAACTTTGACCTTATAGATGTGATAAAAGAGACAATTGGACTCCAAGAATAACATTCTTCTTAATTTGACATGATTGCTGGAACTCAGCGATTACACTGGGCGCTGATTTTGGACTTTGACTTTTTAAATGTGATAAATGAGACAATTGGACTCCAAGAAATAACATTTTTCTTAATTTGACATGATTGCAGGAACTCAGCAATTACAGTGGGCGCTGTGGTAGCGCTTTATTTAAAAATTTAGATAAATAAGTCATTTTTTACTGTGGGACCAATCCTAGCCGTTAGCGCGCGCTGAAGAAATAGAGACAGTTTCAAAAACTACATTTCATTGACTTTCTAACGGTATCACTACGTTTGAGTTACAACGGTTGCGTCACATATTCGTACTAACATGTATTTAGCGATATTTTTCTGATATTACTAGGTTGCATCGCTTTTAAGTGTGAAACGATTGACTGTGGGACTTAATTGAACTGATTTTGAACTTTGACCTTATAGATGTGATAAATGAGACAATTGGACTCCAAGAAATAACATTCTTCCTAATTTGACATGATAGCTGGAACTCAGCGATTACACCGGGCGCTGATTTTGGACTTTGACTTTTTAAATGTGATAAATGAGACAATTGGACTCCAAGAAATAACATTCTTCTTAATTTCACATGATTGCAGGAACTCAGCAAAAACAGTGGGCGCTGTGGTAGCGCTTTATTTACAAATTTAGATAAATAAGTCATTTTTACTGTGGTACCAATCCTAGCCGTTAGCGCGCGCTGAAGAAATAGAGACAGTTTCAGAAACTACATTTCATTGACTTTCTAACGGTATCACTACGTTTGAGTTACAACGGTTGCGTCACATATTCGTACTAACATGTATTTAGCGATATTTTTCTGATATTACTAGGTTGCATCGCTTTTAAGTGTGAAACGATTGACTGTGGGACTTAATTGAACTGATTTTGAACTTTGACCTTATAGATGTGATAAATGAGACAATTGGACTCCAAGAAATAACATTCTTCCTAATTTGACATGATTGCTGGAACTCAGCGATTACACCGGGCGCTGATTTTGGACTTTGACTTTTTAAATGTGATAAATGAGACAATTGGACTCCAAGAAATAACATTCTTCTTAATTTGACATGATTGCAGGAACTCAGCAATTACAGTGGGCGCTGTGGTAGCGCTTTATTTACAAATTTAGATAAATAAGTCATTTTTTACTGTGGGACCAATCCTAGCCGTTAGCGCGCGCTGAAGAAATTGAGACAGTATCAAAAACTACATTTCATTGATTTTCTAACGGTATCAGTCCGTTTGAGTTACAACGGTTGCGTCACATATTCGTACCAACATGTATTTAGCGATATTTTTCTGATATTACTAGGTTGCATCGCTTTTAAGTGTGAAACGATTGACTGTGGGACTTAATTGAACTGATTTTGAACTTTGACCATATGGATGTGATAAATGAGACAATTGGACTCCAAGAAATAACATTCTTCTTAGTTTGACATGATTGCTGGAACTCAGCGATTACACTGGGCGCTGATTTTGGACTTTGACTTTTTAAATGTGATAAATGAGACAATTGGACTCCAAAAAATAACATTTTTCTTAATTTGACATGATTGCAGGAACTCAGCAATTACAGTGGGCGTTGTGGTAGCGCTTTATTTAAAAATGTAGATTAATAAGTCATTTTTTACTGTGGGACCAATCCTAGCCGTTAGCGCGCGCTGAAGAAATAGAGACAGTTTCAAAAACTACATTTCATTGACTTTCTAACGGTATCACTCCGTTTGAGTTACAACGGTTTGCGTCACATATTCGTACTAACATGTATTAGCGATATTTTCTGATATTAATAGGTTGCATCGCTTTTAAGTGTGACACGATTGACTGTGGACTTAATTGAACTGATTTTGAACTTTGACCTTATAGATGTGATAAATGAGACATTGACTCCAAGAAATAACATTCTTCTTAATTTGACATGATTGCTGGAACTCAGCGATTACACTGGGCGCTGATTTTGTACTTTGACTTTTTAAATGTGATAAATGAGACAATTGGACTCCAAGAAATAACATTTTTCTTAATTTGACATGATTGCGGGAACTTCAGCAATTACAATGGGCGCTGTGTGTAGCGCTTTTATTAGAAATTTAGATAAATAAGTTATTTTTTACTGTGGGACTAATCCTAGCCGTTAGCGCGCGCTGGAGAAAAGAGAGAGTTTCAAAAACTACATTTCATTGACTTTCTAACGGTATCAATCCGTTTGAGTTACAACGGTTGCGTCACATATTCGTACTAACATGTATTTAGCGATATTTTTCTGATATTACTAGGTTGCGTCGCTTTTAACAGTGTAACGCATTGACTGTGGGGTTAATGAAACTGATTTTGACTTTGACCTTATAAATGTGATAATGAGACAATGGACTCCAAGAAATAACATTCTTCTTAATTTGACATGATTGCTGAACTCAGCAATTACACTGGGCGCTGTGGTAGCGCTTTATTCAGAATTTAGATAAATAAGTCATTTTTTACTGTGGGACTAATCCTAGCCGTTAGCGCGCGCTGAAGAAATAGAGAGAGTTTCAAAAACTACATTCATTTACTTTCTCACGGTATCAATCCGTTTGAGTTACAACGGTTGCGTCACATATTCGTACTAACATGTATTTAGCGATGCTTTACTGATATTACTAAGTTGCATCGCTTTTAACAGTGAAACGATTGACTGTGGGACTTAATTGAACTGATTTTGAACTTTGACCTTATAGATGTGATAAAAGAGACAATTGGACTCCAAGAAATAACATTCTTCTTAATTTGACATGATTGCTGGAACTCAGCGATTACACTGGGCGCTTGTGGTAGCGCTTTATTTAAAAATTTAGATAAATAAGTATTTTTTCTGTGGGACCAATCCTAGCCGTTAGCGCGCGCTGAAGAAATAGAGACAGTTTCAAAAACTACATTTCATTGACTTTCTAACGGTATCAGTCCGTTTGAGTTACAACGGTTGCGTCACATATTTCGTACCAACATTATTTAGCGATATTTTTCTGATATTACTAGGTTGCATCGCTTTTAAGTGTGAAACGATTGACTGTGGGATTAATTGAACTGATTTTGAACTTTGACCATATGGATGTGATAAATGAGACAATTGGACTCCAAGAAATAACATTCTTCTTAATTTGACATGATTGCTGGAACTCAGCGATTACACTGGGCGCTGATTTTGGACTTTGACTTTTTAAATGTGATAAATGAGACAATTGGACTCCAAAAAATAACATTCTTCTTAATTTGACATGATTGCAGGAACTCAGCAATTACAGTGGGCGCTGTGGTAGCGCTTTATTTACAAAGTTAGATAAATAAGTCATTTTTTACTTTGGGACCAATCCTAGCCGTTAGCGCTCGCTGAAGAAATTGAGACAGTATCAAAAACTACATTTCATTGATTTTCTAACGGTATCAGTCCGTTTGAGTTACAACGGTTGCGTCACATATTCGTACCAACATGTATTTAGCGATATTTTTCTGATATTACTAGGTTGCATCGCTTTAAGTGTGAAACGATTGACTGTGGGACTTAATTGAACTGATTTTGAACTTTGACCATATGGATGTGATAAATGAGACAATTGGACTCCAAGAAATAACATTCTTCTTAATTTGACATGATTGCTGGAATTCAGCGATTACACTGGGCGCTGATTTTGGTCTTTGACTTTTTAGATGTGAATAATGAGGACAATTGGACTCAAAGAAATAACATTTTTCTTTAATTTGACATGATTGCAGGAACTCAGCAAATACACTGGGCGCATTGTGGTAGCGCTTTATTTAAAAATTTAGATAAATAAAGGTCATTTTTTACTGTGGGACCAATCCTAGCCGTTAGCGCGCGCTGAAGAAATAGAAACAGTTTCAAAAATACATTTCATTGACTTTCTAACGCTATCACTCCGTTGAGTTACAGCGGTTTGCGTCACATATCGTAATGACATGTATTTAGCGATATTTTCTGATATTACTAGGTTGCATCGCTTTTAAGTGTGAAACGATTGACTGGGGGACTTAATTGAACTGATTTTGAACTTTGACCTTATAGATGTATATAATGAGACAATTGGACTCCAAGAAATAACATTCTTCTTAATTTGACATGATTGCTGGAATCAGCGATTACACTGGGCGCTGATTTTGTACTTTAACTTTTTAAATGTGATAAATGAGAAATTGGACTCCAAGAAATAACATTTTTCTTAATTTGACATGATTGCAGGAACTCAGCAATTACAGTGGGCGTTGTGGTAGCGCTTTATTTAAAAATGTAGATTAATAAGTCATTTTTTACTGTGGACCAATCCTAGCCATTAGCGCGCGCTGAAGAAATAGAGAAGAGTTTCAAAAACTACATTTCATTGACTTTCTAACGGTATCACTCCGTTTGAGTTACAACGGTTGCGTCACATATTCGTACTAACATGTATTTAGCGATATTTTCTGATATTACTAGGTTGCATCGCTTTTAAGTGTGACACGATTGACTGTGGGCTTAATTGAACTGATTTTGAACTTTGACCTTATAGATGTGATAAATGAGACAATTGGACTCAAGAAATAACATTCTTCTTAATTTGACATGATTGCTGGAATTCAGCGATTACACTGGCGCTGATTTTGTACTTTAACTTTTAAATGTGATAAATGAGACAAATTGGACTCCAAAAAATAACATTTTTCTTAATTTGACATGATTGCAGGAACTCAGCAATTACAGTGGGCGTTGTGGTAGCGCTTTATTTAAAAATGTAGATTAATAAGTCATTTTTTACTGTGGGACCAATCCTAGCCGTTAGCGCGCGCTGAAGAAATAGAGACAGTTTCAGAAACTACATTTCATTGACTTTCTAACGGTATCACTACGTTTGAGTTACAACGGTTGCGTCACATATTCGTACTAACATGTATTTAGCGATATTTTTCTGATATTACTAGGTTGCATCGCTTTTAAGTGTGACACGATTGACTGTGGACTTAATTGAACTGATTTTGAACTTTGACCTTATAGATGTGATAAATGAGACAATTGGACTCCAAGAAATAACATTCTTCTTAATTTGACATGATTGCTGGAATTCAGCGATTACACTGGGCGCTGATTTTTTGACTTTGACTTTTTAAATGTTATAAATGAGACAATTGGACTCCAAGAAATAACATTTTTCTTAATTTGACATGATTGCAGGAAACTCAGCAATTACAGTGGCGCTGTGGTAGCGCTTTATTTAGAAATTTAGATAAATAAGTTATTTTTTACTGTGGGACTAATCCTAGCCGTTAACGCGCGCTGGAAGAAATAGAGAGAGTTTCAAAAACTAACATTTCATTGACTTTCTACGCGTATCAATCCGTTTGAATTACAACGGTTTGCGTCACATATTCCTACTAACATGTATTTAGCGATATTTTTCTGATATTACTAGGTTGCATCGCTTTTAAGTGTGAACACGATTGACTGTGGACTTAATTGAACTGATTTTGAACTTTGACCTTATAGATGTGATAAATGAGACAATTGGACTCCAAGAATTAACATTCTTCTTAATTTGACATGATTGCTGGAATTCAGCGATTACACTGGGCGCTGATTTTGTACTTTAACTTTTTAAATGTGATAAATGAGACAATTGGACTCCAAGAAATAACATTTTTTTAATTTGACATGATTGCGGGAACTCAGCAATTACAGTGGGCGCTGTTGTAGCGCTTTATTTAGAAATTTAGATAAATAAGTTATTTTTTACTGTGGGACTAATCCTAGCCGTTAGCGCGCGCTGGAGAAATAGAGAGTTTCAAAAACTACATTTCATTGACTTTCTAACGGTATCAATCCGTTTGAGTTACAACGGTTGCGTCACATATTCGTACTAACATGTATTTAGCGATATTTTTCTGATATTACTAGGTTGCGTCGCTTTTAACAGTGTAACGATTGACTGTGGGCTTAATGAACTGATTTTGGACTTTGACCTTGTAAATGTGATAAATGAGACAATTGGACTCCAAGAAATAACATTCTTCTTAATTTGACATGATTCCTGGAACTCAGCAATTACACTGGGCGCTGTGGTAGCGCTTTATTCAGAAATTTAGATAAATAAGTCATTTTTTACTGTGGGACTAATCCTAGCCGTTAGCGCGCGCTGAAGAAATAGAGAGAGTTTCAAAAACTACATTTCATTTACTTTCTCACGGTATCAATCCGTTTGAGTTACAACGGTTGCGTCACATATTCGTACTAACATGTATTTAGCGATACTTTACTGATATTACTAGGTTGCATCGCTTTTAACAGTGAAACGATTGACTGTGGGACTTAATTGAACTGATTTTGAACTTTGACCTTATAGATGTGATAAAAGAGACAATTGGACTCCAAGAAATAACATTCTTCTTAATTTGACATGATTGCTGGAACTCAGCGATTACACTGGGCGCTGTGGTAGCGCTTTATTTAAAAATTTAGATAAAT
>JASGCC010002912.1:0-26142 GCA_030067915.1 Hydractinia echinata
CGAGAGAGATAAAGAAAAGAAAAACTATTAGGATAAAATTATATAAATAATAATACGTGTCACGTCCTGCGACTCACCCAAAATTCCAAATTGTTAACAGGGAAATTGTCGATTTATTCAACTGTCCAGGGTACTTGTATCTTTTAACATTCGGCGGGACAAAAAGAGAAACAGCGTGAGAGAGGTTGCGATTTTTAAATTATGTTAGTATTCTAACATTTGCTACAGCTGCTATTTTGCGTTTTAAGAATTTCGTGTGGTGTCCTTGTTTCACAACTCTCAATAAAACACGTCATTTTTTTATTTTTTAAAAATATACTTTTAAAACTGATTTTGTATTTTTCAACAACGTCTTTTATTAAAAGATTTACTCGTCTTTGACTCACTTTTTGTCGCTTTATAAATGACTTTGTTGGGAGGTTTGATTATACGTCAGAGAACATGTTCGAGACAGGCAACTTTAATTTTATTTACAACTTCTCTGGGTGCAAGGTTTTTTTTTAATGTTCTGTCATTGAAAGGCTTAACAGCGATATCAATTTCTAGTCGTCAAAATTTTATCTATTATTTCAAATGTTTCAAGTTGTAATGAAGCAAGACTGAAAAGCTCGACTTTAATGCCAATTTAGCGAAACGCTTTTAATTCAAATTCTGACAAAGTCTATAACTTTCTCGCTTGTGCTATGTTATATTGCATGCATGCGGAAATGGTTAAAGCTCCGGACTTTTTGTTATATTTTACCAGAAAAATTAACGGGATAGCTTTCGTAGTAATAGAATAGGTTTGACGAAGAATGTCGCAGGATTATGTATATAATATGAAAATTTAGTAAGTGTCAATGGTTATGCACAAACTAAAAGTAATTTATTAAAAACTGGCAGATCAATGCTATGCAAGACTGAAAAGAGTTAAAAACACTTGCAAAGTTAAAATTTAACAATTTTTAAGACAAAATTACACGCGCTTAAAGTAACTTGAGTAACATTATCGGCGAATATAACACAGATTTTTTAGGGATTGTCTATGCGTTGCGCAAAAAAACTTGTTTGACCTTTTAACCCTATTCGGTCCGGGTTTTTTCGAACATACTATGACCGGGGGCGCCCCCCCCAATAACTTTTCATTGGATTGTTCAAATTGAATCAAACTTGGCACACTTATAGTACGTCATAAAAGGAACAAAATGGCGGCAATAAATTTTTGCTTGCGTCAGCACATCTTCTGTGACGTCATCAGAAGCTTGAAAATTGTTAAAAATGCCACTATCTGCTTAAAATTTAATTACTTTTGTTCTAGAGCGAATTTTTACATTCTGTTTGAAGTTTCTGAAAGCTAAATAAAAGTTATTTAACATATCTTCCGGTTTTTACATGGATCGCATAAAAAATTGCCAAAAATCGCCCAAAAATCCGGTTTTTTCCAATTTTCGGGTAAAATCCGACAAAATCGGGAAATCGGATTAGTCACGTGTCCAAATTATTCAAAATTATTTTTCTTGATAAGACAAAGTTGTGTTGCAAGTTTCAAGTTCTAGGGATAATCCTAACAGGAGTTATTATATTTTCCCCATTATAAGGATTTCATAGAGATTTTTAGGGGTAATTCCGAGAAATGGCCAATATCAAAGCCTTTGAAAGGTATGGGACCTAAAAATTTAGCATGCAGGTGTCTAATAGATAAATATTGAAACTCAGTAAGTATCAAGCCATATAACAAAGCAATAAGGAGTTATTAAAAAAAAACCGTCACGGGGGGGGGGGGGCGGAATCCGCCCACCCCGGACCGAATAGGGTTAAAGGAAGCTTAAAGGAATAAACACTACAAGAAATCTTTTCTGAAATTGCTTTTATCCTGCTGCATTTTTCGCCATGGTGTTAAACTCTCTGATATTTTTTTGGTTACACACAAAATTATTTTGAATAAGATTTTAATAGTGTAATATGTAAAAACTGACTTTTACAACGTTTAATCATATCTGAATAACAAATATTGTTCTATGTACGTTTTGTTTTCTTAAGCCAAATGGCAAAGTAAAGACGTAGCCTATTCGACATTTCATCAGACGGCTACCATTTTTTGTCAACAAACCATGAGTTACAAAATTAAGCTTTTTTGCTTTCTGACTTCTAGCATATTTCAAACAAAGGTGCAGAAAGAATCCCATATTAAACAAATCCTTTAACGCGTGGTGAGACCGAGAATCTAAAAAGTCGGGCACTTTGCCTATGCACTTTTGCGCATCTAAGACGGGGTTTAAAGAATGAAATAAAATATTTAAGGTATACAATGTTCTTCTTTCTTCATGCAACAAAACGTCTGCTTAATATACAATTGCGGATACCAATGCTGTCTTTTACTTTTTGATTATTCCTATAGCTACCAATATCGATGATTTTTTTAGTATGATTGAAAATCGAATCATTCGTCTTCTACATTAATTTAGGATTCACCATGCAACTTTCACGCGAAAACAATTTGTTTTGTTTGTTTGCCCGCGGATTAATTTTCGCGCCCATTATTTTTTGTTAAAATTAATACAATACAAAAAGGTACTCGAAAATATCTACCGAATTAAATGGATTTTCGGTAAACTGCAACAGAATAAATTGAATAAATTAAACTTAAAAATAATTAGTATTAATCCTATACTCTTTTGTAAATAAATTTATTTAAATTATAGTTATTTTATCTTAAGATAAATTTATTCCCCCTTTGATGCAAGAACAATATTTTTGTGCTGTGAAAAACTCAACGTTCTTTTGTTTCATAAAGCGTCTAAACAGGATCTCTTTCGCACTAAGAGGAGAAACTATAAATTACTTTGATCTATTCATATTATCACAAAATAATATCGAATGGTTTGATTTAAAACCTACCTATCTTGAGATAACGTTGATTCATTGTGATACAGGAAGAGACATAGCCTCTTTCTTCACCAGTTTTTTTTTAAAATACGATAATAAAAATATAAAAAAAAAATATTGTTGCTGACCTCTCCCCTTTCAAACCGATTTTTTGTATATTATACATCAGAACAACAGAAAATCAGACAGAAGATAACCGCACTCACTCGAATTAAGTCCCAAAAATAACAAAATTAAATAAGCGACTTTCACGAAAAAATTTACGACTTAGAACGTCGACTTAGAAACGTGAACATGCAAGCGATGTGTGCAGTATAATCTGAGACCACAATATTTTTTAACCAAATACGTACGTCATGGCCAAGCTGTGATTTTTTTTCAACCTAAACACAAACACAAACTTAATGTTTATTCATATTCTTTAAATTTCGATGTTTCCTTAGAAACAAAGAAAACAATGCAGAATTAATGTTTAAAAATTTGCCTTGCATCAGCAAACTTAACTTCCGCACTTTTTAAACAACGACGGGAGTCTTTTATTTCGCATTTTACCTTATTTCCAGCTTTCATATAAATACACAATAAATGTACTATGGACATAGCATTTAACTGCTTAAAATTGTTAATTTCCACTTTTTTTTCTGAAAAAAAAAATTTATTCCGCAGCGTGCGAAGGAATCCTCATAGTCCTTATTCGTTAATTTAAATTCCGCAATCTTTTCTTTCGCATACAATAATTTTGCCGAAGGTAAGTTTCTTGCTAGTACTATTACAGTTGCTACAAATAAACTCTACCTGGTTTTCAAACTTATCCAAAGTATACGGCATCTGAGTGCGTTTGTCCTAAAGAATAGAAATGATTCACACAAAGTTAAAAAATAGTACCTGTTTGTGGTGACCCAATGACAATAACTTTTAGAAAGATAAAGAAGTTCTATGAAATCGCAATGGTTTTGAACAAAGAAAAATTATTAGTCTTGAACTTTCCTTATCACTATTGCGTAAAATGTTTCATTTTCGAACCTTCCAAAATACTGACATTATTTATTGCACAAAACTACCCGCAAGAGTAAGGGGTTTTGTTGCAATTAAATTCGTTTTTTGAAAGAAGCATCGTGAACAAATCTATTCATATTAAGCTTTTTCTAATCTTCTATATCAAGGATAAACACTACTAACTAAAGATGGATAATTAAACTAGTCCTGACTGACTGACGAATTACCTTCCTCCATTCTAAACCTGGTTCTCCATAGGAATATCGTAACTCAACGCCAGGCTTTATTTCCGGTACAGAAACAAACAAACACAGCCGGGTTTCCCCGTTTACTTCTATCGGCTTCATCGTACAGTTGCTATACTTCACACAACTGTCATTTACGAAGCGGCCCAACCTTGTTTCAAACGTTGCATCAATGCTATGAAAAACATAGGGAAATAGTAATCTAACATTGACAGGCTTTTATGCCACGAACACTGCCACAATAACTTAATTAATTTCGTTAGTCCATGTCCGCGAAAATATGTCTACGCAAAACAAGTAACTGAAGTAAGATCAATTTGTGAAAATAAATTTTCGCGATACGATACGATGTGACTTTGTTTATTTTTCTACTCTGGTTCTTTTTACTAAATTTTCTTTTTTGTAGTTGATAAAATCTGCTCAAGACTACATTTTCTCAATGAATAGGTTTAAAATAAATTAAAATTACGAGATTCGTAAAAATTTAAGGTATATTCTACTAAATCTAAATAATAAGCTATACATAGCAGTGGCGTAGCAGTGGCGTAGCAGGCTTGTCTTGTAACAATAGCTAGTAGATTTAAATCTCATTTTTTATAAGAAAGCAAACAAAAGGCCTAGTAGTGTTTGTTCCTTAATTATTTTATGATTTCAGTACAAAAGTATCACCAGAAATTATTTTGGGGGTAAATTAGCTGGCCAGTTAAAAAAAGTGACCTGTTTTTAAGAAACTGTAGTTAAATTTACAACATTGCTAAGAAACTTTTATGGTTTTTCTCAATAAGGAAACAAGTATATAAATATATTTATTGCGAAGCTTTTCGTACTTCTAGTACATCATCAGCATTAAAAACATATATCAAAACTTTACATTAATACAGCTAAGAACAATTAAAAGAATAATTAAAAAATAATAAAATCCTGTGGGAATTCATGTTATACCATTTCTAAAAAGGTTCACAAATTTAATGTCCAATTGATCGTTTATAGAAGGGTTAAATTTCTTTATATAGTATGCTTCTAATATCTTTCGTTTTCTTGTAATATTTGGAGCTTTTGTAATAATGTTCGAAGTGAAAGAGTGACCATTATTGAGAGCTATATGCTTGGCTGGCTCTGATTTATTATTAATCTTATCATGCTCTCTCCATCTTACTTCTGCATTGCTTTTCGTTTTACCTATGTATTTCCAATTACACGAACGCACTCCTTCGTAAGTCACTGAAGATTGGTGTTTAACTTTTTTCTTTAGGGGAAAAAGTGATCTGATTTTATGGTTTTAGTATTGAGTATGAGCAACGAGTTTTGTTTTGAGATGAAATTGAAACCGAATAGTTACAGCTTTGATAAAAAAAATTGACATCGTGAAAAACAATTGTGAGAGAATTCGGGTATTTTTGAAAATCTTCGATATTTTTCTAATTTTTTTCAAGCAAGTTCTAGGAAACTTTTAAACTCAACTAAACGCTTTTTCCTTCATAAGAATATGCTTTATAGGAATATCAGATTGGGATTTAAAGTTAGGAACAATAGGTGTCTTTTTGGAACAATAGAGAAATAGGAATAATGGCCAACCTGGTTATTATAAAAAAGGCGTGTATCAGTTCGAATTGTTTCTCGAAGTGTACGTGTAGGTAAATATGATTATGAGTTTAAACTTATAACCTCCAATTTCTAATTAACAATTAAAAATCTGGCTTTATGAAACTCCAGACTTTTATATACTTCGGATCACTTCACAAATTCAGATAATAATAAAAAAATAAATATCGTTAGCATTAGTTACATGGTTAGTTAATACTTTTGGCGCGACAAACTGGGCCTAATATATAATATAAATAACATTATAGTAAATAACACCGGTTCCTGTATCTTATAAAAAGGCAATTCCTATCACAACTCTTAACAACTCTGAAGATTTTCCCTACAGCTGCACTAGGCTGATAACACTCGGTACCTTCACTAGTCTCATAAGAATCAGCCACACGAACACATTCTAAAGTTCTGCTGCCTAAAGCGGCAGAACAACAAAAAAATGTGGTTACTAAAAACAAAGATGTAAAAACACTCGCGATCACATCACAAATTTATTTTATAGAACGTATTGTGTGTAGATTATGCCCTATATTTTCTCGTTTTCCACGCTTGCAGATATTTTATCTGACTAAGTTCGTACAGACACTCAAAACAAACATATATGCTCCTTACCATGTATTGTTGTAGAAAAACAAATACGACCCATGGTGAGCTGAGTAGCTTTCTTGTCTTTCTCTGCCCAGTGCTGCAGAAATTATTGGGCCAGGGTACTCAAGAAGAAATTCCTCTTTGTAAAATGTTTTTGTGGTGAAAACGCCGTACCCTGTTGAAAACATAAAAAAAAATATAGAAAGTCATTGATGCGCCAGCATTATTACTTGCAATGAAATCAATTACTTTGAATGAAAAAATGGTTTTCTTAAAAGACATTTGCATTCATACCTATATTATCGTTTATGTACACTAAATCGAATCCTTTTTGATCAGTTTTACTTTTACAGTAATTTTTTGCCACTTCCTTGTGGTCAATTTTACATCTTTTGCTTCTTCTCTAAAACAAATTTATTTGCATACTACAATTTTAGAAAAAATAAGACAAATTTCAAAGATAGCAGATTAACATTTCCACCTTTTCCCATGCATTCACTTGTGAGTAAAGAGCAAATAGACCACTAAAGTTGCAGTTTGTTTACATCAACTCACCTTATTGTAAAAGTGCAATTACAGCAAACATATTCTATATAAATATAAAATTTTACAAACCTGGTTAATCATTTTCCACCTTTAAACCTCCAATGATATAACTTAAAGCTAAAAATGAAACACGCTTATTGCATTTATTTCGTGTTTTAATATTTTATGCTGTATTACTATTACTTACTTACTTACTTACTAGACAAGATTTTAGAAATAAAATTCTACTTCCCATATACCTTAATTAGGAGAAAATTCTGTGTAAAGAAAATCTTATGAAACGTTTGAAATTAAAAAACCTGAATAAAAAATGTTTGTGGAACATTAGTTTTGCAAATGAAAGAAAATGTGAAATAATTATTATATATATATATTTCAATCTTTTTTTCAAGAACGTTCACTGTAGATTAAACATCGTCGTCCTTTTAAATATTTTGGTGATGCTGCAAAGGGTTAAACTTGTGGGTAGTTGTAGTTGGAAAGTGGCCTTGTGGAGTTTGCAGGAAAGGGGTTGGTAGTAACTCAATTTTTTGTCAGACTTGCAAGCATTGGGTACATAAGAAGTGCAGTAGTATTGGTGGAAGGTTAAGAGCTGACATTCAGCTTGTATGCAAGCGTTGCAAAGGTGAGATTATAGAGAATGAAGTATTTCCAGCTTTAATGATGTACAACAGTGGCTTGTTAGAGATAGTTGAGAACTTCTGTTACTTAGGTGATATGTTGGGCAGTGAAGGGGGTGTTGGAAGAAGTGTTACTTGCAGGATAGGTTCTGCTTGGAAAAAGTTCAGAGAGTTACTTCCTTTGTTGACTAGCAGAGTCTTGTCAATTGAGGTAAAAGGTAGGTTGTATGAGGCCTGTGTAAGAAGTGTTATGTTGTACGGTAGTGAGACATGGGCAGTGAAGCAGGAAGATCTTGACCGTTTAGAAAGGAATGATATGAGAATGGTTAGGTGGATGTGTAACGCCAGTCTGAGAGACAGGAAGAGTTCAGATGAGCTAAGAAGCAGGCTAAGTATCCGTAGAATTAAAGATGTTATCCAAATAAGAAGATTGAATTGGCTGGGGCACTTGGAAAGAATGGAGGAGGATAATTCGGTAAGAAAGTGTAGAGACTTGATAGTTCCTGGGGCAAAGCCCAGAGGCAGACCGAGAAAGACTTGGCAGGAGGTTATAAGGACAGACTTGATACAGCGGAAGTTGAGTTTAGATCTAACACAGTCTAGATCAGATTGGAAGAGGGTCATTAATATACCCCGTCCAACCCATGCTAGCATGGAAAACGGACGTTAAGCCAAGAATGATGATGATGATGATGTACAAGCCTAATCCAAACTTAAGACATGTATATTATGGTATATATATAATATGGTAGTAGTGGAATACTTGCCATTTGGCATGTAACTGTAAAGTCAAAGTTAAAGGTCTTATTTATAGCAAATGTAAAGAATAGCAAATTGCATTTGCTGATAATCAAATATTCTATAAGCCTGCTAACCATCATTATTGATAATCGTTGTAAGCCCTATATATAAAAAGTAGGATATGAAACAGACAGGTTCAACTTAAGAAGAATTTCTATAATTTCTAAAGGTAAATATGGTATTTGCATAACCTTTGGAATTCACATCAACAATTGCCAATGTGAATGTCTATGTGTATAATCAAAATTTCATGGGTTTTATTTAATTTAGATTTAACTTTAAAAGTTAAGGAATTATGCATAATAACTTTTTTTTAAGCACAAATTAAAAGAGTGTGTCATTTGCACATAAATGGTTGCAATTGAATTGAAAATCAAATGTCTCAAAAAATAAAGACAGTACTTAAATATAACAAACGTATATGTCGCAAATTAAAAAAGACCGGATAAACGCAAACATTGTATATCGCACAAATGTAAAAATAAAATAATTCATTGGGCTCGTTTTAGTAAATATTAACAAAGGTTCACCATTTTAGAAGACAACCTTTTTTAGAATTTGAGAGGACAGCCAATTTTTACATTTTTCGCCGAAACCATAAAAAAGAAAGCATTTCAGTCACAAATTTAGGACAAGATCAAAATCGCAAACAATTGTGGCTCAAAATTAATTTTCTTTTATTCATAAATGACATATTTTTACACCAGCTTTGATTCGTTTTCCTAAAGGGTAAGATTATTATATATATATAATAATTCCAAACTATAGCTACATATAATACAAACATGTGACTATAAATATTCACTACAGATAAAGCAAGCTATATAATAGCCATTCATTATACTAAATAAAAATATTTATCGAGTGGAGGTATCCTTTGATTTGTTTAGATTTAGAACATATTGGTAAAAAGATGCTACTTATCCAAGGTAAAAAGTTTTTAACCATAATTTGACTTTCTTCGCATTTTTTTTTGCCTGTTTTTTTTTTTAGGTTTTCTGCACATGCGTAAGAATTTAGTTGAAACATAAACATGGAAACTCACCTATTGCTGTGGATAGGCAGGTGTAAGATACCTAGTGTATAGCTCTATACCTAGTTTTATGATATACCATTCTTAGCTTAAATTCTGCTGGTAAAAAGCTTTATATATAAAAAAAAGTTCTTAGTGTTAGGTGCAGCCAATACAAATAAATAGCTAGCTAAAGCTAAAATAGCAGCTAAACTGTACACCAAACCAGGCAGAAGGAAGACTTAAGATAACATTAAAAAAAGACAAAGGTACTCACCTCATCAGTCAAAGCTTGCATTCGAAAAAGAACGGCGTAGAATTTTCGCGCGCAGAAAGATACTATTGTCCGCTTTTGTCCAAAGTCCCACAGTGTTTGTGTGTGTTTTCCTACCTGAGCATACTAAACTTGGATGGAATCTACCAGTTAGCTAACTAGCAGCTAGTGTTGGTGTCCCATAAGTTTACGTTAAAAAAGTTACAGAGACACTTTAAATAACTACACTTGGTATATTGAAGTGTAAGGTTACAAATTTCTATAAGTACTGTGTTTAATATTTTCTTTCTTTGTACCAAAAAAATATCCAACTACACTGCAGCCATATTTTGTTTTGGTCGAGTGGTGTAAACTTTTCACACACGACTTATGGGCCACTCTCCTCCGTTAGATTTTACCACCGTTTATTTTTACCGTACCGTGTAGAAACGCACACACAAACCTTATGGGGACAGATCTGCAAAACTCGATCCTCCCCGGCTGGAAAGGTAAAAAATTGTATTGAGAAATTAATATAATAACATAGCCAATCATTTTTTGTGGGTTCTAGTAAATTAGGTTCGCTGGGTAGCTAGCTAATTTTTCTTTGTAAATGATTTTGGTTGGCTAGTTTCTCAAACTCAAACAGTCTTGTCTTTTGAAAACCTGTAGCCTAGTTAACTGACCTTTTCTGCAGGGTATTTAAAACGACAAGACGGAAGGACAGACAGACTCTGAGTAATTCCAATAAAATTGAAGGTGTATGCCGTTGAGTGCAGCCATATTTAATTTTCCTGCAAGTTGAGTAAGTTAGAATTTGAACTCCGTTCTCAGATAGCAAAGCCCACAAACATTGCTAGCTAACATGATGAAGAGGTTCTTTAAAAAAATTTACAGTTTATCTTTGTATTTTAATTGTATTTTAACTATCCCAGGACTTGTTATGTAGCAAAATTATATAGCTATAAATTCTAAACATGCTAAATCCGAAGTGTTGTAATTTGGGAATCCCCCAGGTGGTTCCAGAATAATAACAAGACTATATATAGAGTATACATGGTAAAGTCTGAAATTTTTGTTGTGTGTATTAGCTTTACTTCCTGACTTACAGAATTTACGTATTTTCAATGAGGCCAATACGATGTAATTACATCTATAATAACAAATAGAAACAACGTTTTAAGCCTGGCAAAGTTTCAAATATAAGTTTCATTTCTGTAATTCCATAAAAGTGTTATTAAAATCATTCCTGCATTTCAATTCATTTATTTTTTTTGCAAAAGGACAGAAAATCTTTTCTTTACCATTTACAACCTTTTGTGCCCACAATTTTTTTTATGGCAATATGAAGCATTTTAGGACCACCAAAGTTCCTTAAATAACTTTTCAGGTTAACTTCACAATTCCCTTTAAAGGTTAGTGACTGCTTGAAACTTATGATGGCTCTGTCAACTCATAATTCGTACACTGATAAAGAAAACTGCTATACCTTTCCCATCAATCTTTAATCAAAACATGCATAAACAAAACTTTATGCCATGTCAAAGCTTTGTTCATTCTGAATGTTTGCACGGTAGACTGGGTAAAAAATTTAATATGCGTAATTATGCGTTTGACGTCAGTGATCATACAACTACTTTCGGGACTGACAACAAGAAAAAACATAACCCCCCTGAAATAAAACTGAGACGTCTTTATCATTTTATTCCTTGTGAAATACATATGTAGATTGCATTCTAGTTGATCAATACATATTCCTCTATTTTTTTTCAAAACAATTTTTCAATGAAAACGGCGACTAAAAGCAATAAAATTAATGTTATTGGCTTTCAATATAAACCTGTTAGTGCGAGTAGCTTGGAAACCCAGCCGAGTTTTATGATTCGGAAGAGGCGTACATCGTGTCATACCCTCTTGTGTTGTGAATATTATACGTCAAGAGTACCTTGGAAGTTTCTGAGGTGGATTGTACTTGATGTACAAGGCCCTCCATTTTTTCAAAGCTTTAACAGGAAGAAAAAAAGTAATAAATTATTCATTCAAACCTCACCTCTTAGTGACGTGGGTAAAACGTAAAACTCACATTTTTTTTTTTGATAAATACATTCATTTCCTTGAGACCCATAGATCTTGAATATGACCAAAGACGTAAATGGAAAACATATTACAAAAATTGATTGATTTCAAAATGGAGAATGTGATCAGAAGCATGGAGGAGAAGCTTCAAAAATCAGAAAAACAACATTACAGCTTGGAATTTTTATTCTTTAACTTTTAACTGGAAATTCGTAAATAGTAAGATTTGATCTCTCATCATCATTCATCATCATTCTCGGCTTAACGTCAGTTTTCCATGCTAGCATGGGTTGGACGGGGTATATTAATGACCCTCTTCCAATCTGATCTAGACTGTGTTAGATCTAAACTCAACTTCCTCTGTATCAAGTCTGTCCTTATAACCTCCTGCCAAGTCTTTCTCGGTCTGCCTCTGGGCTTTGCCCCAGGAACTATCAAGTCTCTACACTTTCTTACCCAATTATCCTCCTCCATTCTTTCCAAGTGCCCCAGCCAATTCAATCTTCTTATCTGGATAACATCTTTAATTCTACGGATACTTAGCCTGCTTCTTAGCTCATCTGAACTCTTTCTGTCTCTCAGACTGGCGTTACACATCCACCTAACCATTCTCATATCATTCCTTTCTAAACGGTCAAGATCTTCCTGCTTCACTGCCCATGTCTCACTACCGTACAACATAACACTTCTTACACAGGCCTCATACAACCTACCTTTTACCTCAATTGACAAGACTCTGCTAGTCAACAAAGGAAGTAACTCTCTGAACTTTTTCCAAGCAGAACCTATCCTGCAAGTAACACTTCTTCCAACACCCCCTTCACTGCCCAACATATCACCTAAGTAACAGAAGTTCTCAACTATCTCTAACGAGCCACTGTTGTGTATCATTAAAGCTGGAAATACTTCATTCTCTATAATCTCACCTTTGCAACGCTTGCATACAAACTGAATGTCAGCTCTTAACCTTCCACCAATACTACTGCACTTCTTATGTACCCAATGCTTGCAATAATATTCTTTACATTCACATCAAGTTGAAAAACTCCATTTAGAGTCTGTAAGAGCCTTGCAGTTACACCAGTAATTAGCATGTGCCTGACGCTCAGGACATGCCGATGCACTTGACGCTCAAGGCATCTCAATTCTCTCATACACCTGAGGCTCAGGGTATGAGAGAAAACACCATTGTCTCATGTTTCCGACGCTCAAAGCATGAAGACACCTATAATGCATATCCTGACGCTCAGGATATGCGTTACATATTTGTTCAATTCTCTTATACACCTGACGCTCAGGGTATGAAAGAAAACACCATTGTCTCATGTTTCTGACGCTCAGAGCATGAAGACACCTATAATGCATAAATAGTCTATGCATATTGAACGTGGTGTATCTACTCATTCCAATAGAAATACATTGTTTCTATCAATTGTGTGTTATTATTCTGGAACCCAAAGCAATTAACTATCAAAAATTTCCAACATATCAGCGTCAGTTGCCACTAAAATAGCATCAAGGTCATCCTTGCAAAGAAAATCACCCTGTGCCAAGACCATTTTAAAATGATCGTGCACCTTATTCTGACAACCCCATCTAAATTAGAAAACTTAGCTGTATTGGTCATGTTGGCTAAATATAAACAGCCAAATTTTCTAAACTATTCTTTTCTAGTTACTATGTTTTGACGAACGGTTGAAGAGATTAGGCCTTGAAGGTTTTTTGATGGGTGTTTACCCAGTTTTAGGAAATTGATTTAATTGGGTCCCAGGTAGTTTTTTACCTACGGGAGCATCCTGATTACTTATACGCCAGTTGCAGTTGTACAAAATAGATTGTTTTAAAGCAATTTTTGTTAAAAATTGAAGATATTTAAGAAAAAATGATAGTGCAGTAAAAAATTTAAAAAAAATATAATGCACTTTGCAAAAGTCATAGACAGGCACAGATTTCCTATTCTATAATTCTGTCTGTCCGTAAAAGACGCGTCCTGTTATAATAACACATAATTTTATATCTGTACGAAATACCAAATGCGATATATTTTTACTGACTTTGTTTTGATCGCCCGCGGAAATGGTATATTCAATGCTAGATTTGTAGGTTTCTGTTGAATCTTTTATCTTCTAAAAGGTTTACCTGTACTAAGCTCAAGCCAGTGTTAACAACAGACTATTCCTCCACAACATATAAAATGATATTTGATATGTTGTGGAGGATAAAAAGTTGTTTATCAAGTCCTTTGGAATTTTTTATAAAATGCATACCTGTACTAAGGCGCTCCACCTGAATGTGTGACACAGTTTAAGGCTCATATTAAGCGCTCCACCAAGCGTTTAACGCCAGGTCACATGGTTACTTGTGGCTTAACCCGGGTATATAACTTTAGACATATGTACTTAAATGTTAAAAATCTAAATGTTACTATATTTTTTCTTTTTTATGGAATGGGTTCATTTAACAAATCTTTATTTATTTGATATATAAATGCCTTATGTTGAAAATCTACATGTTATAAGTTTTTGCTATTCTTATGAATGTTCTTACATAAAAAAAGAGTGTTTGGAATGAGCACGTTCTGTATTAATTCAATTTTACCTTTGAAGAACAAAGGGCATTCCAGGCGTAACCTTGTGTGCTTTGCAAATACGGTAGGGCATTAAATTAAGTTTGTAAAAAAAACGAAGCAATTTTCTTTTGAACTATTTCAGTTATTGAGCAACAGGCTGTTACTTAATCACTGAAATGGTTAAAAAAAGCAAAAACAGGGATATTAGAAACAATGGTTCCGGAGATATACCACAAAGATAAAACAGTTTGTTTTTTATTGTCAAGCGAATGAATTTGTTATTTCAAGCAACAGTAAGTCTTAGCAACATTTTTTTTTACAAAAAAGTGTATATTCAGCACTTCTCTCTACCTTTTATCTTAAATGCATATGCAAACTGCAACTAAATTTAACAATTACATCAGGTTGGCCTTGATATATATTTTTTTCTTTTAGTATTAATTTAAGGCTTATTCAGAAATTGTTCTTGAGTTCACAATTTTTTTTTTATGTAACTCAAGAAATAGCTAAAACGACTTGGAAATAACCCAGTAGTAGAAAACTTTTATGCCCATAATGGCTAAAACATCGTTTTATCAGGTTCGAATCCTGAAATGGGCAAAACTGGCGTTTGCCAGAAACTTATTTTATAGATGAAGTATTTGAGATGTGGTTGTGACGTTGTAGTTGTGAGTTCGTTTTCTTATATTTCTTACAATTTGATGTCACGTTGTTATTTTTACAAAATGCACTTTCCTAATTCATACAAGCTTCGTCCCCATTAGGCGTTCACGTGCGTTTATGTGTTATGTAGCAGAAACGTGCTTTAGCGCCAAGTGGGGAGGATGGCAGGTGTAAAGACGCTTTAATTGAAGACATAGTTGTCTAAAAAGCTAAGTGCGAATATCGGCAAGGCAGGGGTAGGCAAGGCAGGGCAAGGGCATGACAGGCACCAAAAAAGGCAAATTTGATATTCGCGTTTAAGCATCAAAATGACAGCGATGAAAAAGACTAATCATTAGAAAAAATATAGAGAACTTGTACAAATTTTTTATACGTGAAATGGCACATAGAAAACAAACGGCAGTAAAACTAAAAATATCTATTGAAATCTTACTCTTAGGAACTTATTCACACTTCTTTCCTTTTCGAAAATAGAAATAAAAATAAGTAATAAAATTAGAAGAAATATAAAGAAATATCTTCGTATTCTTAACTTAAAGATCGCCATTTTCGTTAAAAATTTTTTGCCAAGCTTAATAGCAATGATATACTTTACCACTTTTGCAAATTTTGGATTTTTTCTCGACTCTAGGTCAATGACTTCTTTTAATCCGTTTTAGTATTTTGCCATTTAAAAATTGCAAAATTCCTCCGACCGACATTGTATGTTTTACTTCTGTGTGTAAGCAATGCCAAAAAAACAACCTTTTTACTCTGTTTTCGGAAACCTCATTTTCGTACATTATTAGCAAAGATTGTTCGCCATATTTAGTTATATTTTGTTCTGCAATAAGTAGCTAGACTACTGTTTTCTCATAACTGTTTGCCATTTAAGTCCATTTTCCTTTTGTTTTAAAAAAACAAACAAACGAGGGCAGAAATCGGGCTAGAACAAATTTGTATTTTTATAAATAATGGTCTCAATGTGTTTTTCTCAAACACACTGTTTGATAAGAGTCGAACAGAGGAAACATTAACCCTATCAAAATTTCAAAGATGGTAGGTTTTTACTAAATAAGCAGTTTGAGAACGCTATGCACGTTTCAGCCCGACTCGGCATTGCTAAGCATTATGTGAAACCTAAGAAAATATTGTGAAGTTTTTATGTTTTTTGTTTCGTGAGCAGTTTTTCTTTTTATTCTTAATGTCTAATGAAATTACTGATATTTAAAATTCAAATGCTTTTTTTTTAAATAAGCATATTTTGAGCCTGATCATGTGTTTTTCATAAGCATATTCAAATAAATCTTTTTGCCATTAAGCATAACCTAAGCATATTTTGAGCCTGAAAAAGTACTTTTCGTAAGCATCTTTAAGCCTCATTTTAGAATTTGAATTGCTTTATAAAAAAAGAGTTTATGGGCCGTGCCCAGCCAATCTCAGTAAAAAACGGGACAGATTATAATGGGCCCAATATTTAAAATGTTCTATATATTCAGTTGATTTGATTTCTGCATATATCACAATATGATTTAGTTATCTCCTTTTCTGGTATACCTGCTTGGTCTGTCTCGTGTGTTCTGCTTTTACCCATTTTTTTATAAACAATGCTAAATTTAAACAAACAAAATCGTATGGAGATAAAACACTTGCCACTTTAACTTTCAGCGTCACTTTGAATGAATATTATACAAATTTTAATAATCTTATTTTAAACGCTTTTGACACAATAAACATGATCACCAGGTAAACAATAGCTAAGTGATCGTTTTGGGCTGTTTTCCCTAAGAAATTTTGCGCACTAATACTAACTAGCCATAGTTACCACTAATGCGCCCCAAATTGCTAATAACGATTTAAAAAATACGAATTTAGAACGGGATCGAAATTTAAAATGGAAAATGGTGGATGTTTCATGTAACTGCGTGATAACGGGTATGATAACAGAAATGCAGAACGGAATCGAATAGAGACTTGTGGATAAGCTTATTGCCCAGGGGAAAAATTATAAATAAGAAGCCCTGCGGCTTGAAGATTTCGTCATTAGCCTGGAAGATTCTGAAATTTGAAGTATAGACTTTGAAAACGGAGAACAATGGGTAAACAAATCATAAGTATCCTAATTCTCAATTATTATTGTCACTAACCTAAAATACAACGTAATAAATAAAAATTAAGAAATATTTTTTTTACATATATATAGTATATATTCTAAAAACTTTAACTGGATATTTTTTATAACTGATCTGAAAAATTCTTGAAATTCTAGGATACAGATTGTTATGTATGAACTTGACGATTCGAACATAACAACTTCTGAACAAGTTCAATGAATTATTACTCAATAATTTACCAATAAAATCCTTTAAAATTTACTCTCTCGTTGAAGATTTTTCGAAAATGCTGATGGTGCATGGTTTGATAACAGTTGATCTGAAAAAGAAAGTACATTTAAAAATAAGAAACAAGAATACAATTTTACCAGGAACTGAATTAATACCAGGTTGTGTAATTATTGTCTCCCTTTTTGATTTGAAGTGAGAATTTATTAAAAAGATACAAATCAATGCCACGTGATGCACAAGGTATATTATATCAATATATGTATATAAATTTAGTCAAGCTGGCTTTCGATATCATTGTTAAACAAGTAACATTTTAAGCAGGCGATACATGATTTTCAAACCTGTGGACAATACAGGATTTATTTTGCCGAAATCGATTTATTGAATTGAAAAAAATTGATCGTTTATTATCCTTTTTTGATTTTGAGGAAATTTATTGGTCATTGTTTTGTTGACAAATTCAAAGTTGAAACAAAAAAGGGTAAACGCACAATTAATAAATTTGTCAAATTTAATAAATTGATGGTCTTTTCATGAGATTTTTAAAATCAAGTCTTTTCTAAGAAATCTTAGAAAAATATATTGTGATACTTTAGGTAAGGTCAAGAAAGTTTTTCAAGCAAATTAGGGTCCATTTTTTTCAACAAAATATCTGGCTATTAGGCACTCAAGGAGAACTGATAATTAGCCAGTAACAGAATGGTTAGCTGATGCAGAATAATTATATATAGGGTGCGTACAGTATAATTAGCTGCTCATACAGCTAATTATACGATATAAATTTTTTTGACTTAAATTTCCACACATTTCTTCGTTATCGATCTCCCCATAGCCATCTATATTTATATAGATCCACATGAAGTTGTACTTCAATTAAAACCAAAAATAGGATCAAGAAACGCTTGTGCCAAGAAGATAATAGTGTTACTGTAGCAGTATGTCATGTTATTTAACAAGACACTATTCTGATTTCAAGAAAAAACATGAAAAGTGAAAAACACAAAGAAGCCTGTAACAACAATTATACTGTGGGTAGCGTATAGTTATACTGCAACGGCTAACTATCATGTTATTGGCTAATTATTAGTTCACCTTGACTGTTCAGTGCAAGCAACAATAAATTTTTGTCAGGCTTCGACAACTTTTCTGCAGAAGATATAAAAAATCCTGTGACGAATATCTTTTTACCTGATAGCAATAGCATCACAAAGGTTCCTTCGGAAGTTATTTTAGCCCCATTTTTCTCAAAAGAACAGGAGTCGGGTATCCAGCCCCTCATGATAAAAAGAGGGTGCCGATAAGCTGCAAACGCACGCATATAAAAGGGTGAGTTTGGTGGCCTTTTGAATGAAATTATTGGTTGTCCTCTGAAACTGCACGCACTTTCCCGAACTCTCCCTAACTCACCCGGAGCATTCACGAAATGCAATTCCTTGTAACATACAATGCGGACAACAGTTGGAAGAAGGCGTTTTTTTCGGGCATCTTTTGGGCTATGCGAGTTTTTTCGAGCCAATACTTGAATTTTTTCGAAACGCCGGACTCGCCCTAACTTTTTTTACAGCGTATGCGGCTTATCAGCACCCTTGTTGATAAAATTATGCAAAGCAGGACAAAGGTTTTTTAAAGGTAATTAAAGCACTATTTTGTGTAGCTAGCTAGCTGGCTAGCTTGATATATAGCTAGTAAAAGTAATTTTAGAGGAATTTAAAAATAGTATTTAGCTCCCTAGCTACATCAGTAAAGCTACTACGACAAGCCAGATCAGGACGACAAGCAGATCAGGAAGGCAAGACCAACACAATGTAAGCAGTTTTAGTCATGGCCGTATATAGACGAAATCTTTAGAGATAATTGACATCATAATGTACCTTAACATCAGATAACAACCTTAACATGTAACATCCTTCTTCACAAGAAGGCAAGTATTGACATACACAGCATTAATAAAAAGTTCAAAAAATGTATCAACGGCACAAGAAAACTTTCCAGTTATAAATTTCGATGCATACCTAAATTGCGGCCTTTGGATCAACGCCAGGAACCGTCCTAAGTTTAATTTCATATAAGACATAAGTAATCCTTCCACTTACTTACCGTTAACAGGTTTAGCAACAACGTGGTTCAGACAAAAACAAATCTATTCTTGAAGATAAATTCACGTGGGCTGCAGCGACATTTAAGCACATTAAACGAGGCAAACGAAGCATCATATTACAAAGCTCCATATTAGCATAACAAAAGAATCTCGATTAACATTTTTTATCGCATTCAAATCTTTAGAGACAACAAGGACACCGAGACAAAAAAAGATTTGCTCGATGAGTGTTTTTTTTGTCTTGGTGGTACCTAACACATAGGTTGTGTTATATCAGAGCCGGGTTGGAAGATCGAGTAGAAGTCCCCCGCGAAGTAGAGAGTGGAAAAAAATTTTCTGCCATACACCAACACAAACACTATATACCCGCGGTCCACTAAATGTGCGCCCCTTCGGCGGGGCGCAATGATGGTTCAATACTACACAAGCATGAAAAACATTCGGTTGTCTATCAGTTACCTACCTTTTTATAAATATAGCACAAAAAAATACGAAGAATTCAACTGCGGAGGTAGCCGATAATGGAGGGCAAAATCACACTTCGTCAACTATCCGAAAAATAGTTCTATTAATTGAACGTGAAATAGGACTTCTCTCTATCAGTATAGAAAGAAGTCCTATTGCGTTAGGGCATACGCGACATTTTTGACGGCTATTGTAATTGTGTTTATACGTTTAAGTTTGCATAAAATTGGAGGTGCTAGGAGATTTACCGGGAATTTATGATTGTGACTAACTACAAATAAGAAAAATGGTGGTTACATGGGACCACTAGATTTGCTCCTGAGCTACGATAAGATAAATTATTTTGTAATTAAACTTTACTTGACAAGATTAATGATTTGACAAAAAACATAATGTTGTTAGTTTTCGTATGGAGAACGTATCGTCTGTATATTTTAGTATCAGTATATACAAAATCAGCATTATCTAATCACACGTTACCACATTTTGTGGATAAATAATGCTTCTTAAAAGATTTCATCACTAACTTACATGTAACTTAAAATAACTTAATTTGAAATTAACTTTTTGAAGTCAAGCGTTGAAAAACATAAACAACCGAGATACATCGCCCTCTTCATGTGCAAGTGAAGAACGAGAACTCGAATAAGTTGCTTTTACTAGCCAGAGAAATTGTAATTAGAAAGTAAGCGAGGAGAGCAATTTAAAATATTTGCACATTGCACATATTTTATAAATAGGACAGGGCGTCTATGCAAGGCGTTAAACAGCGGTTTCACTAAAACACTGAAAGTGGGAAATTCCGAAAACATTATTTTAAAATTTTAAAATGTTTGATATTTATAGAGAATAACACAAAAATTACAATGATATATTTCTGCGGAAGGCTTATTTTCATACAGCAGTATTTTAGCGCCCAGTCGTTAAAAGCGCCGCAACTTTTGATCTACGCATGCGCATTTTCGGAATAATTCCGCTGAACTCGCGCTTTTGTATGCGCCGGGACGATTGAATAAAAGTTGGACAGACTACTTTGTGGGAGCAACATTTCAGCCAATCAAAATCTACACTTGATTTGCGTAATAATTTTTAATAAGATTTTCATTTCCAAATAGCTAGCAACAACGTGCACGGTTTTGCTTTGAAATTCTACCCAAAATCGAATAAAGTATACGTAGTAAAATAAGCCATTAATAAGCCACATATACATTGTTTCTTCTGGATGTAAAAAAATAAGTAAATGATCTGAGTAAAAGACGAAATAATACATGAATCAGAAAAAATGCAAAGCAAAAAAATATGTTGGAGTATGATGACGACGCTTTCACATGTTTTTTTACGTATCTTGCATTGTTGTTTATATCTGCGTCATATAAGTGCTGACTAATCTTGAATTTTACAGCAACGATTATCTTCTGTTTACATCAGCCACGTTTTGCAACAACATGTAAGCAAAATATAGTTAAATGGAAATGGTTTCGGCATATGCGATAAAAGTGGCAACGGTTTTTACGACTTGGCGAAAAATGCTGCTGTCTCATGTATATCTTTCTAAAAAATGGGTTGTGTTAATAAATGTTCGAGTTAACCGGAGTTTTCAAAAGAAAATATTAACGAAAGTTAAATGGCAAGAAAATAGTTCGAGGTAATGAAAGTTTGACTTGTCTGGTGTTCACATTACAGGAGCTAACTGTGCAATGTTATTGTAAATCCCTTATATTATACCTTTGTTTTGCAGCGGAAAAAATGGGGCACGTTAGTTTTCTGTTTTTGCCTTACTAGGAAATAAAAAATTGTGGTCGGTGGTAGCGTTGAGCAGGTGGTCGTCTTACAGAGTAGCAAAGGACCACAAACCACAAAATATATACAGGTTGTCGTTACAGCAGACAGTTATAGGCATTAGCGTTAATTTTCTTCTTCACAATTTCGTTATCATCGATGCTGTGCCTCGTTAGTTTCCTGGTATAAGCTATACTGTTTTTAATAAAACTGCCATGAAATGAAAAATGTCAGTGCCAAAACATTCCAGTTCTTCAAAAATGTGAGAAGAAACCCTTCCATGTTAACGGGCCCCGAACGTCATTGATAAAGGACGCTTGCACCTTAGCTTGTTGAACTTGTCCTCCATTTACGATTAGTGTCCACCTAAGAATAATTTGTGTTGCGGAAAAAAGAGGATTTAGGATTGGTTTTAATTCCACTAGCACACCTTTGCATTGGTCACCAATTTTCTACAGTATTCCAACCATTCTCATTCTTTTTTTTTCTTTTTTTTTTCAATCAATTCATTTATTTATAGTCGATAAGGTATGATGTAAAACATTTTAAAACTTAGATATAAATAAAAATAAAATAAAATATATAATAGCCTATTAAGGCTAATTTAAATCGACTTTTTGTTTTACTTTTGTCAACACTGCTCTTCTCGTCATACAAACAAGGTTGTTTTTTACTTGCTTATTTTGACACGCATAACATTTTATTCACGACCAGTTTAAACGGTCTTTTCGGAAGATATGCACCTATTTACACGATCCTTTTGTTTTGTGCGCGTTTTACACATAGACAGTGCAATGTAAAGAGCAGTGATTGCAGCGGCTGTGATATTGACGAAAAAGAAGAGAAGGAAAAAAGAAGAAAAACATTTTACAACATATCTGTTGATAAAGAATAAGATTGGACAAGTATTTTTTTGGCAAATATCCTTATTCAGAATTCCTTATATCATATTTTTTTGCTTTACTACACCTATTCTAAAGTTTGTATTCCACCGCTTTATGTTTCTTTGATGACGCCAGCTAAGACTATTTTTCATCAAAAATTTCCTTCAAACAATACGATGTCTGTATTTTCACTTTTGAAGGAGGACTCTTTAGCCTCCCTATTTATAGCCGCTTAGAACCCCTAAAAAGCATTTAGTGATTTCCGCTAGTCGAGCAAGAAAGGGAGAAAAAAACAATTGTATGTGATTTATAAATTCAGAGATGAGTGTCTTCATCTTGATGTCTAAACTATAAAATTACAATTGATAACATAAACATTACATTTTTAAAATTTATAGCAGCTGCTTGTTTCGACTTTTTTCCTTCTAAGCTGTAAAAAAAAATGGTGAAAGTACAGAAACTCATCGAATCGAAACTAATAACTAGCAACCTTCTGAATAACTTTCTGCTCATTTATAAAGCTAAGGGGACATGCGCATGAAAATGTTTCTCGTGCAGCAACATGTGGCTAGATCGTTTTACATTTTACACTTGTTGATAAATAGCATTCCTTTCTATTGGTTTCAGAGTAAAAAAGAGCTTGAAAGAGTTTTACAAGCCTAATGATTGTGACAACCTTTTATTTTTATTATCTTTAATATAACCGTCTCTGCTCGAATTTGACGACCATCGTCCGTGTTTTCCTATCGAACGATCCTCATGTCGTTATTGGCTGCTGAAGTCGCCCCTCCTGAGCGAAGAGAATGCAATCCATAATGTTTCCTTCTTCTCTGAGCAAAGCTCGTATTTGCTCCATAAATATTTCTCTGGTTCTAGTGTATGATAATCTTTTTTAACCGTGAACATTGTAGCCTTTTGAAGTTTTGGCCAGGCGACAAATAAGGAACGAATCTGGTTCGTTAACTAAATTTGTCTCATACAAATACTTATTTAGCCAAAATACAGGGCAGTAACGAGTTTCTGTGCTGCTTATATAAACGATGTTTCCTTCTCTTATCTGATCACATTTCGATATTTCAAGGAAAATTTCGATACAACTTTCTGACAGTTTTATGTTGCTTATCCTTATGTCTAAAAGTTCACTTATTCTGAAAACCCCTGCGAAACCAAGTATGGAAATAATTAAAAATCTTAGATAGGCTAGATTAGTGCTGTTGTAATTGCCTACCACTGTTTTAATAATCTCGATTGTTATTGTTTTTTTTTTCATTTTTGATTTTGGTAGATGCTGCTAAACGTTTCGCTCCTTCAAAAGCCATTTTTACGAAAGGGTGATCAGTCGGACTATCTTTGACGCCGGAAGAGTGATGTCCCCACCTTACTGCGCAATATGCCGAAATGATTGTACCTTCTTTCGAATCCGATTTCACTAAATCGTTAAAGTAACAAGCAACAAAAAATGGATTTGCTAGGCATGATGCAAATTCTTTGAATTCGCTTGCCCATTGTAACCACTTCTCCCATGCTGGCTTATACTTGGCCAATTTGGTATCTGCATAAGCTGCGTCCAACAGAACAGGAAGGAAGGAAGCAACGTCTTTTAATCTTCCAGATTTGATTATGTTTTCCACATTTCGCCGTATAAACCAACTATGGAAAATACAATTAACACAACAAATCAATTTCTTAAATACTTTTGCGCATGCGCATCACTTATGTCAATACTGCGGCTTTTTTATCTTGTTTTGTAGATTATACCGAAAAATCGTTGATCGATTAAGATGTCATTTGCAAGTATGCCGTACATACACTAAAAATGTAAATACATTTCCACCACATTTGGGCGTTAAACATATTTCAGCCCCGCAGGCTATTTCACGTCACCGCTACATTTGAGCGGGCGCCACATTTGGGCGTTATCTACATTCGTGAACTTACGTCATGTAACTCTTTATTTCTTGCCTCTTATAGCTAAATTACTGGTCAATCACATTTCTGCCCGACCTTGGCGTTATATACATATAACCAGTGCTTTGGTATTTGCTTCTCCGCTTCTTAAGGCGCTGAATTTTACGCTGCTCGTTAGTTTTTGTCGTTTAATACTCATGTGCAAAGTTTATTATTGAACTCAGTTTGACAATGAAATAATTGAAAAAATTAACGTTTTATTTCGAACAATCGATGTACAAAGTTAACGATTTAAATCTAGCAAATCCCTTAAAAACTGATTCACATTTACAATTGTTACTAAAATAAGGATCCATTAATAAACATTGTTTTATGCACGTGTCAAAACAAACACCGTCTCCGGTTAATAAAGGCCAATAGTATGCCGATCGCCACTCTGGCACAAATAAAACTCCTTTGGTTTTGCATAACTTTAAATGACGCAGCACATTGCTAATAAGGCTGATAGGAGGGCACAACCAATTAAATTCATTTTCCCAGTTAAATGTAAAAGCATTCATTCCGCTCGACTTACGGCATAAAAATTTCGAATTAAACTTCTTCACTCTATGATTTAACTCGTCTGCAAATCTATCACATGTGAATTCCCCAAACATACTTTAAATATAGCCAAATGACTCATTATCGATGCTCCAGTTAACATTATCGTTTAATTTTGAAATTTGATCAGCTAAATCATTTTCCTCTCTTGGGAGCCAAGTTGGTTTAAGAGTAACATTTAATTTTAAACAAAGGTCGTAAATGTCTAAAGCAATTTGCTGCAATTAACTTTTGTGCTTCCCGCATCAATAATTTTAACCAAGTGACATTATCAGAGAACCACAGAACAAATTCGTTGCGTAGGAAATCTCCAAATGACTCGAGCAAATATTTTACGTGTTACGTGTTTTTCCGTATTCGTTGAAATTTCCTCTAGCAATAACATCACCTAATCGTTGTAAAACGTATCCGCCATATCCAAAACCACTTGCGTCTGAATAAACCACTCTTGTTGGGTTATGTTTTATAGCAAAACCATTACTTTTAGATAAGTTTCTTTGCCAAAATTCCAGCTCAAATTTTGTCAATTCATCTATTTCCGAAAAACGAAACCACGTAATTCAAGTTTCTATAAATTTGTACATCCCACGTGTAAATAAACGAGATTAGATGCCCTGCAATTTTTGAGATTTCATGAGCATTAGAATATTGTTTTGGTAACGCAAAATTAATTAAACGCAATGTTTTCACTATTTTTTCTTGCGGGACTCTGTGCTCCATTTTGTTTGTGTCGACTACAAAACCTAACGATTTTGCTTGTTTTTGTGGATAGAGTTTCGATTTTTGTAAATTTAGAGTAAATCCCGCAGCAAGTAGATCTTGTTGGACTTTTTCCAGAATTTTTGAGACACGCTCATAACCTTGGTCGCCTGGATACCATCGTCCAAATACACAACGCATTTTATTCCTTCTCCTCGCCATTTCTTAACAGAGGGCCTTGTAAGTTTTGTATAAACGTAACAAGCACTTGCTAATCTGAATTGAAGAACTAAGAATTGGAAATATTTTGTCACTCCGTCTTCAAAATTCCAAGCAAGCCTAAATATTTTCTAAATTCTGCGGCTATTTTGACATAATGGTATCCGCTTTTCAAATCGAATGTTCCGAAGTAAAAGTCTTTTTCAAATAAATTTCCAGTGTTTTTAAATTTTCGAATCGAAATTTTTTTAATTCTAAATGTTCGTTGACATGTCTTAAATCTAAAATCTAAAAACAATCTAGGTTTTTCTCCCTTCTGCCACAGTTACAGATTAA
>JASGCC010002913.1:0-26142 GCA_030067915.1 Hydractinia echinata
TAGTTTTCAAAAATATTTTCATTTTTGATGAGACGCCGAATGAAAGCAGTTTAATCGCCGGCAACCGAAAACCCGCGATTTCCCGTAAATCCCGTATAGTCGAATGTATACAAAGAAAGTAAGCAGGGAGTAAACTCATTTCCCGAACGATTTTTAAAATTATTTTTTCACCACTAAAACCCATGAGACTTGTAGTTTTCAAAAAATTTTCATTTTTGATGAGACGCCGAATGAAAGCAGTTTAATCGCCGGCAACCGAAAACCCGCGATTTCCCGTAAATCCCGTATAGTCGAATGTATACAAAGAAAGTAAGCAGGGAGTAAACTCATTTCCCGAACGATTTTTAAAATTATTTTTTCACCACTAAAACCCATGAGACTTGTAGTTTTCAAAAATATTTTCATTTTTGATGAGACGCCGAATGAAAGCAGTTTAATCGCCGGCAACCGAAAACCCGCGATTTCCCGTAAATCCCGTATAGTCGAATGTATACAAAGAAAGTAAGCAGGGAGTAAACTCATTTCCCGAACGATTTTTAAAATTATTTTTTCACCACTAAAACCCATGAGACTTGTAGTTTTCAAAAATATTTTCATTTTTGATGAGACGCCGAATGAAAGCAGTTTAATCGCCGGCAACCGAAAACCCGCGATTTCCCGTAAATCCCTCGTATAGTCGAATGTATACAAAGAAAGTAAGCAGGGAGTAAACTCATTTCCCGAACGATTTTTAAAATTATTTTTTCACCACTAAAACCCATGAGACTTGTAGTTTTCAAAAATATTTCATTTTTGATGAGACGCCGAATGAAAGCAGTTTAATCGCCGGCAACCGAAAACCCGCGATTTCCCGTAAATCCCGTCGGCCCGTATAGTCGAATGTATACAAAGAAAGTACAGGGAGTAAACTCATTTCCCGAACGATTTTTAAAATTATTTTTTCACCACTAAAACCCATGAGACTTGTAGTTTTCAAAAATATTTTCATTTTTGATGAGACGCCGAATGAAAGCAGTTTAATCGCCGGCAACCGAAAACCCGCGATTTCCCGTAAATCCCGTATAGTCGAATGTATACAAAGAAAGTAAGCAGGGAGTAAACTCATTTCCCGAACGATTTTTAAAATTATTTTTTCACCACTAAAACCCATGAGACTTGTAGTTTTCAAAAAATTTTCATTTTTGATGAGACGCCGAATGAAAGCAGTTTAATCGCCGGCAACCGAAAACCCGCGATTTCCCGTAAATCCGTATAGTCGAATGTATACAAAGAAAGTAAGCAGGGAGTAAACTCATTTCCCGAACGATTTTTAAAATTATTTTTTCACCACTAAAACCCATGAGACTTGTAGTTTTCAAAAATATTTTCATTTTTGATGAGACGCCGAATGAAAGCAGTTTAATCGCCGGCAACCGAAAACCCGCGATTTCCCGTAAATCCCGTATAGTCGAATGTATACAAAGAAAGTAAGCAGGGAGTAAACTCATTTCCCGAACGATTTTTAAAATTATTTTTTCACCACTAAAACCCATGAGACTTGTAGTTTTCAAAAATATTTTCATTTTTGATGAGACGCCGAATGAAAGCAGTTTAATCGCCGGCAACCGAAAACCCGCGATTTCCCGTAAATCCCGTCGGCCCGTATAGTCGAATGTATACAAAGAAAGTAAGCAGGGAGTAAACTCATTTCCCGAACGATTTTTAAAATTATTTTTTCACCACTAAAACCCATGAGACTTGTAGTTTTCAAAAATATTTTCATTTTTGATGAGACGCCGAATGAAAGCAGTTTAATCGCCGGCAACCGAAAACCCGCGATTTCCCGTAAATCCCGTATAGTCGAATGTATACAAAGAAAGTAAGCAGGGAGTAAACTCATTTCCCGAACGATTTTTAAAATTATTTTTTCACCACTAAAACCCATGAGACTTGTAGTTTTCAAAAAATTTTCATTTTTGATGAGACGCCGAATGAAAGCAGTTTAATCGCCGGCAACCGAAAACCCGCGATTTCCCGTAAATCCCGTCGGCCGTATAGTCGAATGTATACAAAGAAAGTAAGCAGGGAGTAAACTCATTTCCCGAACGATTTTTAAAATTATTTTTTCACCACTAAAACCCATGAGACTTGTAGTTTTCAAAAATATTTTCATTTTTGATGAGACGCCGAATGAAAGCAGTTTAATCGCCGGCAACCGAAAACCCGCGATTTCCCGTAAATCCCGTATAGTCGAATGTATACAAAGAAAGTAAGCAGGGAGTAAACTCATTTCCCGAACGATTTTTAAAATTATTTTTTCACCACTAAAACCCATGAGACTTGTAGTTTTCAAAAATATTTTCATTTTTGATGAGACGCCGAATGAAAGCAGTTTAATCGCCGGCAACCGAAAACCCGCGATTTCCCGTAAATCCCGTATAGTCGAATGTATACAAAGAAAGTAAGCAGGGAGTAAACTCATTTCCCGAACGATTTTTAAAATTATTTTTTCACCACTAAAACCCATGAGACTTGTAGTTTTCAAAAATATTTTCATTTTTGATGAGACGCCGAATGAAAGCAGTTTAATCGCCGGCAACCGAAAACCCGCGATTTCCCGTAAATCCCGTCGGCCCGTATAGTCGAATGTATACAAAGAAAGTACAGGGAGTAAACTCATTTCCCGAACGATTTTTAAAATTATTTTTTCACCACTAAAACCCATGAGACTTGTAGTTTTCAAAAATATTTTCATTTTTGATGAGACGCCGAATGAAAGCAGTTTAATCGCCGGCAACCGAAAACCCGCGATTTCCCGTAAATCTCGGCCGTATAGTCGAATGTATACAAAGAAAGTAAGCAGGGAGTAAACTCATTTCCCGAACGATTTTTAAAATTATTTTTTCACCACTAAAACCCATGAGACTTGTAGTTTTCAAAAAATTTTCATTTTTGATGAGACGCCGAATGAAAGCAGTTTAATCGCCGGCAACCGAAAACCCGCGATTTCCCGTAAATCCGGCTCGGCCGTATAGTCGAATGTATACAAAGAAAGTAAGCAGGGAGTAAACTCATTTCCCGAACGATTTTTAAAATTATTTTTTCACCACTAAAACCCATGAGACTTGTAGTTTTCAAAAATATTTTCATTTTTGATGAGACGCCGAATGAAAGCAGTTTAATCGCCGGCAACCGAAAACCCGCGATTTCCCGTAAATCCCGTATAGTCGAATGTATACAAAGAAAGTAAGCAGGGAGTAAACTCATTTCCCGAACGATTTTTAAAATTATTTTTTCACCACTAAAACCCATGAGACTTGTAGTTTTCAAAAATATTTTCATTTTTGATGAGACGCCGAATGAAAGCAGTTTAATCGCCGGCAACCGAAAACCCGCGATTTCCCGTAAATCCCGTATAGTCGAATGTATACAAAGAAAGTAAGCAGGGAGTAAACTCATTTCCCGAACGATTTTTAAAATTATTTTTTCACCACTAAAACCCATGAGACTTGTAGTTTTCAAAAATATTTTCATTTTTGATGAGACGCCGAATGAAAGCAGTTTAATCGCCGGCAACCGAAAACCCGCGATTTCCCGTAAATCCCGTATAGTCGAATGTATACAAAGAAAGTAAGCAGGGAGTAAACTCATTTCCCGAACGATTTTTAAAATTATTTTTTCACCACTAAAACCCATGAGACTTGTAGTTTTCAAAAATATTTTCATTTTTGATGAGACGCCGAATGAAAGCAGTTTAATCGCCGGCAACCGAAAACCCGCGATTTCCCGTAAATCCCGTATAGTCGAATGTATACAAAGAAAGTAAGCAGGGAGTAAACTCATTTCCCGAACGATTTTTAAAATTATTTTTTCACCACTAAAACCCATGAGACTTGTAGTTTTCAAAAATATTTTCATTTTTGATGAGACGCCGAATGAAAGCAGTTTAATCGCCGGCAACCGAAAACCCGCGATTTCCCGTAAATCCCGTATAGTCGAATGTATACAAAGAAAGTAAGCAGGGAGTAAACTCATTTCCCGAACGATTTTTAAAATTATTTTTTCACCACTAAAACCCATGAGACTTGTAGTTTTCAAAAATATTTTCATTTTTGATGAGACGCCGAATGAAAGCAGTTTAATCGCCGGCAACCGAAAACCCGCGATTTCCCGTAAATCCCGTATAGTCGAATGTATACAAAGAAAGTAAGCAGGGAGTAAACTCATTTCCCGAACGATTTTTAAAATTATTTTTTCACCACTAAAACCCATGAGACTTGTAGTTTTCAAAAAATTTTCATTTTTGATGAGACGCCGAATGAAAGCAGTTTAATCGCCGGCAACCGAAAACCCGCGATTTCCCGTAAATCCCGGCTCGGCCCGTATAGTGAATGTATACAAAGAAAGTACAGGGAGTAAACTCATTTCCCGAACGATTTTTAAAATTATTTTTTCACCACTAAAACCCATGAGACTTGTAGTTTTCAAAAATATTTTCATTTTTGATGAGACGCCGAATGAAAGCAGTTTAATCGCCGGCAACCGAAAACCCGCGATTTCCCGTAAATCCCCGTATAGTCGAATGTATACAAAGAAAGTAAGCAGGGAGTAAACTCATTTCCCGAACGATTTTTAAAATTATTTTTTCACCACTAAAACCCATGAGACTTGTAGTTTTCAAAAATATTTTCATTTTTGATGAGACGCCGAATGAAAGCAGTTTAATCGCCGGCAACCGAAAACCCGCGATTTCCCGTAAATCCCGTATAGTCGAATGTATACAAAGAAAGTAAGCAGGGAGTAAACTCATTTCCCGAACGATTTTTAAAATTATTTTTTCACCACTAAAACCCATGAGACTTGTAGTTTTCAAAAATATTTTCATTTTTGATGAGACGCCGAATGAAAGCAGTTTAATCGCCGGCAACCGAAAACCCGCGATTTCCCGTAAATCCCGTATAGTCGAATGTATACAAAGAAAGTAAGCAGGGAGTAAACTCATTTCCCGAACGATTTTTAAAATTATTTTTTCACCACTAAAACCCATGAGACTTGTAGTTTTCAAAAATATTTTCATTTTTGATGAGACGCCGAATGAAAGCAGTTTAATCGCCGGCAACCGAAAACCCGCGATTTCCCGTAAATCCCGTCGGCCCGTATAGTCGAATGTATACAAAGAAAGTACAGGGAGTAAACTCATTTCCCGAACGATTTTTAAAATTATTTTTTCACCACTAAAACCCATGAGACTTGTAGTTTTCAAAAAATTTTCATTTTTGATGAGACGCCGAATGAAAGCAGTTTAATCGCCGGCAACCGAAAACCCGCGATTTCCCGTAAATCCCGTCGGCCCGTATAGTCGAATGTATACAAAGAAAGTAAGCAGGGAGTAAACTCATTTCCCGAACGATTTTTAAAATTATTTTTTCACCACTAAAACCCATGAGACTTGTAGTTTTCAAAAATATTTTCATTTTTGATGAGACGCCGAATGAAAGCAGTTTAATCGCCGGCAACCGAAAACCCGCGATTTCCCGTAAATCCGGCGGCCGTATAGTCGAATGTATACAAAGAAAGTACAGGGAGTAAACTCATTTCCCGAACGATTTTTAAAATTATTTTTTCACCACTAAAACCCATGAGACTTGTAGTTTTCAAAAATATTTTCATTTTTGATGAGACGCCGAATGAAAGCAGTTTAATCGCCGGCAACCGAAAACCCGCGATTTCCCGTAAATCCCGTATAGTCGAATGTATACAAAGAAAGTAAGCAGGGAGTAAACTCATTTCCCGAACGATTTTTAAAATTATTTTTTCACCACTAAAACCCATGAGACTTGTAGTTTTCAAAAATATTTTCATTTTTGATGAGACGCCGAATGAAAGCAGTTTAATCGCCGGCAACCGAAAACCCGCGATTTCCCGTAAATCCCGTATAGTCGAATGTATACAAAGAAAGTAAGCAGGGAGTAAACTCATTTCCCGAACGATTTTTAAAATTATTTTTTCACCACTAAAACCCATGAGACTTGTAGTTTTCAAAAATATTTTCATTTTTGATGAGACGCCGAATGAAAGCAGTTTAATCGCCGGCAACCGAAAACCCGCGATTTCCCGTAAATCCCGTATAGTCGAATGTATACAAAGAAAGTAAGCAGGGAGTAAACTCATTTCCCGAACGATTTTTAAAATTATTTTTTCACCACTAAAACCCATGAGACTTGTAGTTTTCAAAAATATTTTCATTTTTGATGAGACGCCGAATGAAAGCAGTTTAATCGCCGGCAACCGAAAACCCGCGATTTCCCGTAAATCCCGTATAGTCGAATGTATACAAAGAAAGTAAGCAGGGAGTAAACTCATTTCCCGAACGATTTTTAAAATTATTTTTTCACCACTAAAACCCATGAGACTTGTAGTTTTCAAAAATATTTTCATTTTTGATGAGACGCCGAATGAAAGCAGTTTAATCGCCGGCAACCGAAAACCCGCGATTTCCCGTAAATCCCGTATAGTCGAATGTATACAAAGAAAGTAAGCAGGGAGTAAACTCATTTCCCGAACGATTTTTAAAATTATTTTTTCACCACTAAAACCCATGAGACTTGTAGTTTTCAAAAATATTTTCATTTTTGATGAGACGCCGAATGAAAGCAGTTTAATCGCCGGCAACCGAAAACCCGCGATTTCCCGTAAATCCCGTCGGCCCGTATAGTCGAATGTATACAAAGAAAGTAAGCAGGGAGTAAACTCATTTCCCGAACGATTTTTAAAATTATTTTTTCACCACTAAAACCCATGAGACTTGTAGTTTTCAAAAATATTTTCATTTTTGATGAGACGCCGAATGAAAGCAGTTTAATCGCCGGCAACCGAAAACCCGCGATTTCCCGTAAATCCCGTCGGCCCGTATAGTCGAATGTATACAAAGAAAGTAAGCAGGGAGTAAACTCATTTCCCGAACGATTTTTAAAATTATTTTTTCACCACTAAAACCCATGAGACTTGTAGTTTTCAAAAATATTTTCATTTTTGATGAGACGCCGAATGAAAGCAGTTTAATCGCCGGCAACCGAAAACCCGCGATTTCCCGTAAATCCGGCTCGGCCCGTATAGTCGAATGTATACAAAGAAAGTAAGCAGGGAGTAAACTCATTTCCCGAACGATTTTTAAAATTATTTTTTCACCACTAAAACCCATGAGACTTGTAGTTTTCAAAAAATTTTCATTTTTGATGAGACGCCGAATGAAAGCAGTTTAATCGCCGGCAACCGAAAACCCGCGATTTCCCGTAAATCCCGTATAGTCGAATGTATACAAAGAAAGTAAGCAGGGAGTAAACTCATTTCCCGAACGATTTTTAAAATTATTTTTTCACCACTAAAACCCATGAGACTTGTAGTTTTCAAAAATATTTTCATTTTTGATGAGACGCCGAATGAAAGCAGTTTAATCGCCGGCAACCGAAAACCCGCGATTTCCCGTAAATCCCGTATAGTCGAATGTATACAAAGAAAGTAAGCAGGGAGTAAACTCATTTCCCGAACGATTTTTAAAATTATTTTTTCACCACTAAAACCCATGAGACTTGTAGTTTTCAAAAATATTTTCATTTTTGATGAGACGCCGAATGAAAGCAGTTTAATCGCCGGCAACCGAAAACCCGCGATTTCCCGTAAATCCCGTATAGTCGAATGTATACAAAGAAAGTAAGCAGGGAGTAAACTCATTTCCCGAACGATTTTTAAAATTATTTTTTCACCACTAAAACCCATGAGACTTGTAGTTTTCAAAAATATTTTCATTTTTGATGAGACGCCGAATGAAAGCAGTTTAATCGCCGGCAACCGAAAACCCGCGATTTCCCGTAAATCCCGTATAGTCGAATGTATACAAAGAAAGTAAGCAGGGAGTAAACTCATTTCCCGAACGATTTTTAAAATTATTTTTTCACCACTAAAACCCATGAGACTTGTAGTTTTCAAAAATATTTTCATTTTTGATGAGACGCCGAATGAAAGCAGTTTAATCGCCGGCAACCGAAAACCCGCGATTTCCCGTAAATCCCGTATAGTCGAATGTATACAAAGAAAGTAAGCAGGGAGTAAACTCATTTCCCGAACGATTTTTAAAATTATTTTTTCACCACTAAAACCCATGAGACTTGTAGTTTTCAAAAATATTTTCATTTTTGATGAGACGCCGAATGAAAGCAGTTTAATCGCCGGCAACCGAAAACCCGCGATTTCCCGTAAATCCCGTATAGTCGAATGTATACAAAGAAAGTAAGCAGGGAGTAAACTCATTTCCCGAACGATTTTTAAAATTATTTTTTCACCACTAAAACCCATGAGACTTGTAGTTTTCAAAAATATTTTCATTTTTGATGAGACGCCGAATGAAAGCAGTTTAATCGCCGGCAACCGAAAACCCGCGATTTCCCGTAAATCCCGGCTCGGCCCGTATAGTCGAATGTATACAAAGAAAGTAAGCAGGGAGTAAACTCATTTCCCGAACGATTTTTAAAATTATTTTTTCACCACTAAAACCCATGAGACTTGTAGTTTTCAAAAATATTTTCATTTTTGATGAGACGCCGAATGAAAGCAGTTTAATCGCCGGCAACCGAAAACCCGCGATTTCCCGTAAATCCCGTCGGCCGTATAGTCGAATGTATACAAAGAAAGTAAGCAGGGAGTAAACTCATTTCCCGAACGATTTTTAAAATTATTTTTTCACCACTAAAACCCATGAGACTTGTAGTTTTCAAAAATATTTTCATTTTTGATGAGACGCCGAATGAAAGCAGTTTAATCGCCGGCAACCGAAAACCCGCGATTTCCCGTAAATCCCGGCTCGGCCGTATAGTCGAATGTATACAAAGAAAGTAAGCAGGGAGTAAACTCATTTCCCGAACGATTTTTAAAATTATTTTTTCACCACTAAAACCCATGAGACTTGTAGTTTTCAAAAATATTTTCATTTTTGATGAGACGCCGAATGAAAGCAGTTTAATCGCCGGCAACCGAAAACCCGCGATTTCCCGTAAATCCCGTATAGTCGAATGTATACAAAGAAAGTAAGCAGGGAGTAAACTCATTTCCCGAACGATTTTTAAAATTATTTTTTCACCACTAAAACCCATGAGACTTGTAGTTTTCAAAAATATTTTCATTTTTGATGAGACGCCGAATGAAAGCAGTTTAATCGCCGGCAACCGAAAACCCGCGATTTCCCGTAAATCCCGTCGGCCCGTATAGTCGAATGTATACAAAGAAAGTAAGCAGGGAGTAAACTCATTTCCCGAACGATTTTTAAAATTATTTTTTCACCACTAAAACCCATGAGACTTGTAGTTTTCAAAAAATTTTTCATTTTTGATGAGACGCCGAATGAAAGCAGTTTAATCGCCGGCAACCGAAAACCCGCGATTTCCCGTAAATCCCGGCTCGGCCCGTATAGTCGAATGTATACAAAGAAAGTAAGCAGGGAGTAAACTCATTTCCCGAACGATTTTTAAAATTATTTTTTCACCACTAAAACCCATGAGACTTGTAGTTTTCAAAAAATTTTCATTTTTGATGAGACGCCGAATGAAAGCAGTTTAATCGCCGGCAACCGAAAACCCGCGATTTCCCGTAAATCCCGTCGGCCCGTATAGTCGAATGTATACAAAGAAAGTAAGCAGGGAGTAAACTCATTTCCCGAACGATTTTTAAAATTATTTTTTCACCACTAAAACCCATGAGACTTGTAGTTTTCAAAAATATTTTCATTTTTGATGAGACGCCGAATGAAAGCAGTTTAATCGCCGGCAACCGAAAACCCGCGATTTCCCGTAAATCCCGTATAGTCGAATGTATACAAAGAAAGTAAGCAGGGAGTAAACTCATTTCCCGAACGATTTTTAAAATTATTTTTTCACCACTAAAACCCATGAGACTTGTAGTTTTCAAAAATATTTTCATTTTTGATGAGACGCCGAATGAAAGCAGTTTAATCGCCGGCAACCGAAAACCCGCGATTTCCCGTAAATCCCGTATAGTCGAATGTATACAAAGAAAGTAAGCAGGGAGTAAACTCATTTCCCGAACGATTTTTAAAATTATTTTTTCACCACTAAAACCCATGAGACTTGTAGTTTTCAAAAATATTTTCATTTTTGATGAGACGCCGAATGAAAGCAGTTTAATCGCCGGCAACCGAAAACCCGCGATTTCCCGTAAATCCCGTCGGCCCGTATAGTCGAATGTATACAAAGAAAGTAAGCAGGGAGTAAACTCATTTCCCGAACGATTTTTAAAATTATTTTTTCACCACTAAAACCCATGAGACTTGTAGTTTTCAAAAAATTTTTCATTTTTGATGAGACGCCGAATGAAAGCAGTTTAATCGCCGGCAACCGAAAACCCGCGATTTCCCGTAAATCCCGTCGGCCCGTATAGTCGAATGTATACAAAGAAAGTAAGCAGGGAGTAAACTCATTTCCCGAACGATTTTTAAAATTATTTTTTCACCACTAAAACCCATGAGACTTGTAGTTTTCAAAAATATTTTCATTTTTGATGAGACGCCGAATGAAAGCAGTTTAATCGCCGGCAACCGAAAACCCGCGATTTCCCGTAAATCCCGGCTCGGCCCGTATAGTCGAATGTATACAAAGAAAGTAAGCAGGGAGTAAACTCATTTCCCGAACGATTTTTAAAATTATTTTTTCACCACTAAAACCCATGAGACTTGTAGTTTTCAAAAAATTTTCATTTTTGATGAGACGCCGAATGAAAGCAGTTTAATCGCCGGCAACCGAAAACCCGCGATTTCCCGTAAATCCCGTATAGTCGAATGTATACAAAGAAAGTAAGCAGGGAGTAAACTCATTTCCCGAACGATTTTTAAAATTATTTTTTCACCACTAAAACCCATGAGACTTGTAGTTTTCAAAAAATTTTCATTTTTGATGAGACGCCGAATGAAAGCAGTTTAATCGCCGGCAACCGAAAACCCGCGATTTCCCGTAAATCCCGTATAGTCGAATGTATACAAAGAAAGTAAGCAGGGAGTAAACTCATTTCCCGAACGATTTTTAAAATTATTTTTTCACCACTAAAACCCATGAGACTTGTAGTTTTCAAAAATATTTTCATTTTTGATGAGACGCCGAATGAAAGCAGTTTAATCGCCGGCAACCGAAAACCCGCGATTTCCCGTAAATCCCGTATAGTCGAATGTATACAAAGAAAGTAAGCAGGGAGTAAACTCATTTCCCGAACGATTTTTAAAATTATTTTTTCACCACTAAAACCCATGAGACTTGTAGTTTTCAAAAATATTTTCATTTTTGATGAGACGCCGAATGAAAGCAGTTTAATCGCCGGCAACCGAAAACCCGCGATTTCCCGTAAATCCCGTATAGTCGAATGTATACAAAGAAAGTAAGCAGGGAGTAAACTCATTTCCCGAACGATTTTTAAAATTATTTTTTCACCACTAAAACCCATGAGACTTGTAGTTTTCAAAAATATTTTCATTTTTGATGAGACGCCGAATGAAAGCAGTTTAATCGCCGGCAACCGAAAACCCGCGATTTCCCGTAAATCCCGTATAGTCGAATGTATACAAAGAAAGTAAGCAGGGAGTAAACTCATTTCCCGAACGATTTTTAAAATTATTTTTTCACCACTAAAACCCATGAGACTTGTAGTTTTAAAAATATTTTCATTTTTGATGAGACGCCGAATGAAAGCAGTTTAATCGCCGGCAACCGAAAACCCGCGATTTCCCGTAAATCCCGTATAGTCGAATGTATACAAAGAAAGTACAGGGAGTAAACTCATTTCCCGAACGATTTTTAAAATTATTTTTTCACCACTAAAACCCATGAGACTTGTAGTTTTCAAAAAATTTTCATTTTTGATGAGACGCCGAATGAAAGCAGTTTAATCGCCGGCAACCGAAAACCCGCGATTTCCCGTAAATCCCGCTCGGCCCGTATAGTCGAATGTATACAAAGAAAGTACAGGGAGTAAACTCATTTCCCGAACGATTTTTAAAATTATTTTTTCACCACTAAAACCCATGAGACTTGTAGTTTTCAAAAATATTTTCATTTTTGATGAGACGCCGAATGAAAGCAGTTTAATCGCCGGCAACCGAAAACCCGCGATTTCCCGTAAATCCCGTATAGTCGAATGTATACAAAGAAAGTAAGCAGGGAGTAAACTCATTTCCCGAACGATTTTTAAAATTATTTTTTCACCACTAAAACCCATGAGACTTGTAGTTTTCAAAAATATTTTCATTTTTGATGAGACGCCGAATGAAAGCAGTTTAATCGCCGGCAACCGAAAACCCGCGATTTCCCGTAAATCCCGTCGGCCCGTATAGTCGAATGTATACAAAGAAAGTAAGCAGGGAGTAAACTCATTTCCCGAACGATTTTTAAAATTATTTTTTCACCACTAAAACCCATGAGACTTGTAGTTTTCAAAAAATTTTTCATTTTTGATGAGACGCCGAATGAAAGCAGTTTAATCGCCGGCAACCGAAAACCCGCGATTTCCCGTAAATCCCGTCGGCCCGTATAGTCGAATGTATACAAAGAAAGTAAGCAGGGAGTAAACTCATTTCCCGAACGATTTTTAAAATTATTTTTTCACCACTAAAACCCATGAGACTTGTAGTTTTCAAAAATATTTTCATTTTTGATGAGACGCCGAATGAAAGCAGTTTAATCGCCGGCAACCGAAAACCCGCGATTTCCCGTAAATCCCGTATAGTCGAATGTATACAAAGAAAGTAAGCAGGGAGTAAACTCATTTCCCGAACGATTTTTAAAATTATTTTTTCACCACTAAAACCCATGAGACTTGTAGTTTTCAAAAATATTTTCATTTTTGATGAGACGCCGAATGAAAGCAGTTTAATCGCCGGCAACCGAAAACCCGCGATTTCCCGTAAATCCCGTATAGTCGAATGTATACAAAGAAAGTAAGCAGGGAGTAAACTCATTTCCCGAACGATTTTTAAAATTATTTTTTCACCACTAAAACCCATGAGACTTGTAGTTTTCAAAAAATTTTCATTTTTGATGAGACGCCGAATGAAAGCAGTTTAATCGCCGGCAACCGAAAACCCGCGATTTCCCGTAAATCCCGTATAGTCGAATGTATACAAAGAAAGTAAGCAGGGAGTAAACTCATTTCCCGAACGATTTTTAAAATTATTTTTTCACCACTAAAACCCATGAGACTTGTAGTTTTCAAAAATATTTTCATTTTTGATGAGACGCCGAATGAAAGCAGTTTAATCGCCGGCAACCGAAAACCCGCGATTTCCCGTAAATCCCGTATAGTCGAATGTATACAAAGAAAGTAAGCAGGGAGTAAACTCATTTCCCGAACGATTTTTAAAATTATTTTTTCACCACTAAAACCCATGAGACTTGTAGTTTTCAAAAATATTTTCATTTTTGATGAGACGCCGAATGAAAGCAGTTTAATCGCCGGCAACCGAAAACCCGCGATTTCCCGTAAATCCCGTATAGTCGAATGTATACAAAGAAAGTAAGCAGGGAGTAAACTCATTTCCCGAACGATTTTTAAAATTATTTTTTCACCACTAAAACCCATGAGACTTGTAGTTTTCAAAAATATTTTCATTTTTGATGAGACGCCGAATGAAAGCAGTTTAATCGCCGGCAACCGAAAACCCGCGATTTCCCGTAAATCCCGTATAGTCGAATGTATACAAAGAAAGTAAGCAGGGAGTAAACTCATTTCCCGAACGATTTTTAAAATTATTTTTTCACCACTAAAACCCATGAGACTTGTAGTTTTCAAAAATATTTTCATTTTTGATGAGACGCCGAATGAAAGCAGTTTAATCGCCGGCAACCGAAAACCCGCGATTTCCCGTAAATCCCGTATAGTCGAATGTATACAAAGAAAGTAAGCAGGGAGTAAACTCATTTCCCGAACGATTTTTAAAATTATTTTTTCACCACTAAAACCCATGAGACTTGTAGTTTTCAAAAATATTTTCATTTTTGATGAGACGCCGAATGAAAGCAGTTTAATCGCCGGCAACCGAAAACCCGCGATTTCCCGTAAATCCCGTATAGTCGAATGTATACAAAGAAAGTAAGCAGGGAGTAAACTCATTTCCCGAACGATTTTTAAAATTATTTTTTCACCACTAAAACCCATGAGACTTGTAGTTTTCAAAAATATTTTCATTTTTGATGAGACGCCGAATGAAAGCAGTTTAATCGCCGGCAACCGAAAACCCGCGATTTCCCGTAAATCCCGTATAGTCGAATGTATACAAAGAAAGTAAGCAGGGAGTAAACTCATTTCCCGAACGATTTTTAAAATTATTTTTTCACCACTAAAACCCATGAGACTTGTAGTTTTCAAAAATATTTTCATTTTTGATGAGACGCCGAATGAAAGCAGTTTAATCGCCGGCAACCGAAAACCCGCGATTTCCCGTAAATCCCGCGGCCGTATAGTCGAATGTATACAAAGAAAGTAAGGGAGTAAACTCATTTCCCGAACGATTTTTAAAATTATTTTTTCACCACTAAAACCCATGAGACTTGTAGTTTTCAAAAATATTTTCATTTTTGATGAGACGCCGAATGAAAGCAGTTTAATCGCCGGCAACCGAAAACCCGCGATTTCCCGTAAATCCCGTCGGCCCGTATAGTCGAATGTATACAAAGAAAGTAAGCAGGGAGTAAACTCATTTCCCGAACGATTTTTAAAATTATTTTTTCACCACTAAAACCCATGAGACTTGTAGTTTTCAAAAATATTTTCATTTTTGATGAGACGCCGAATGAAAGCAGTTTAATCGCCGGCAACCGAAAACCCGCGATTTCCCGTAAATCCCGTATAGTCGAATGTATACAAAGAAAGTAAGCAGGGAGTAAACTCATTTCCCGAACGATTTTTAAAATTATTTTTTCACCACTAAAACCCATGAGACTTGTAGTTTTCAAAAATATTTTCATTTTTGATGAGACGCCGAATGAAAGCAGTTTAATCGCCGGCAACCGAAAACCCGCGATTTCCCGTAAATCCCGGACCCCGTATAGTCGAATGTATACAAAGAAAGTAAGCAGGGAGTAAACTCATTTCCCGAACGATTTTTAAAATTATTTTTTCACCACTAAAACCCATGAGACTTGTAGTTTTCAAAAATATTTTCATTTTTGATGAGACGCCGAATGAAAGCAGTTTAATCGCCGGCAACCGAAAACCCGCGATTTCCCGTAAATCCCGTCGGCCCGTATAGTCGAATGTATACAAAGAAAGTATAAACTCATTTCCCGAACGATTTTTAAAATTATTTTTTCACCACTAAAACCCATGAGACTTGTAGTTTTCAAAAAATTTTCATTTTTGATGAGACGCCGAATGAAAGCAGTTTAATCGCCGGCAACCGAAAACCCGCGATTTCCCGTAAATCCCGTATAGTCGAATGTATACAAAGAAAGTAAGCAGGGAGTAAACTCATTTCCCGAACGATTTTTAAAATTATTTTTTCACCACTAAAACCCATGAGACTTGTAGTTTTCAAAAATATTTTCATTTTTGATGAGACGCCGAATGAAAGCAGTTTAATCGCCGGCAACCGAAAACCCGCGATTTCCCGTAAATCCCGTATAGTCGAATGTATACAAAGAAAGTAAGCAGGGAGTAAACTCATTTCCCGAACGATTTTTAAAATTATTTTTTCACCACTAAAACCCATGAGACTTGTAGTTTTCAAAAATATTTTCATTTTTGATGAGACGCCGAATGAAAGCAGTTTAATCGCCGGCAACCGAAAACCCGCGATTTCCCGTAAATCCCGGCTCGGCCCGTATAGTCGAATGTATACAAAGAAAGTAAGCAGGGAGTAAACTCATTTCCCGAACGATTTTTAAAATTATTTTTTCACCACTAAAACCCATGAGACTTGTAGTTTTCAAAAATATTTTCATTTTTGATGAGACGCCGAATGAAAGCAGTTTAATCGCCGGCAACCGAAAACCCGCGATTTCCCGTAAATCCCGTATAGTCGAATGTATACAAAGAAAGTAAGCAGGGAGTAAACTCATTTCCCGAACGATTTTTAAAATTATTTTTTCACCACTAAAACCCATGAGACTTGTAGTTTTCAAAAATATTTTCATTTTTGATGAGACGCCGAATGAAAGCAGTTTAATCGCCGGCAACCGAAAACCCGCGATTTCCCGTAAATCCCGTCGGCCCGTATAGTCGAATGTATACAAAGAAAGTAAGCAGGGAGTAAACTCATTTCCCGAACGATTTTTAAAATTATTTTTTCACCACTAAAACCCATGAGACTTGTAGTTTTCAAAAATATTTTCATTTTTGATGAGACGCCGAATGAAAGCAGTTTAATCGCCGGCAACCGAAAACCCGCGATTTCCCGTAAATCCCGTCGGCCCGTATAGTCGAATGTATACAAAGAAAGTAAGCAGGGAGTAAACTCATTTCCCGAACGATTTTTAAAATTATTTTTTCACCACTAAAACCCATGAGACTTGTAGTTTTCAAAAATATTTTCATTTTTGATGAGACGCCGAATGAAAGCAGTTTAATCGCCGGCAACCGAAAACCCGCGATTTCCCGTAAATCCCGTATAGTCGAATGTATACAAAGAAAGTAAGCAGGGAGTAAACTCATTTCCCGAACGATTTTTAAAATTATTTTTTCACCACTAAAACCCATGAGACTTGTAGTTTTCAAAAATATTTTCATTTTTGATGAGACGCCGAATGAAAGCAGTTTAATCGCCGGCAACCGAAAACCCGCGATTTCCCGTAAATCCCGGTCGGCCCGTATAGTCGAATGTATACAAAGAAAGTAAGCAGGGAGTAAACTCATTTCCCGAACGATTTTTAAAATTATTTTTTCACCACTAAAACCCATGAGACTTGTAGTTTTCAAAAATATTTTCATTTTTGATGAGACGCCGAATGAAAGCAGTTTAATCGCCGGCAACCGAAAACCCGCGATTTCCCGTAAATCCCGTATAGTCGAATGTATACAAAGAAAGTAAGCAGGGAGTAAACTCATTTCCCGAACGATTTTTAAAATTATTTTTTCAGCACTAAAACCCATGAGACTTGTAGTTTTCAAAAATTTTCATTTTTGATGAGACGCCGAATGAAAGCAGTTTAATCGCCGGCAACCGAAAACCCGCGATTTCCCGTAAATCCGGCTCGGCCCGTATAGTCGAATGTATACAAAGAAAGTACAGGGAGTAAACTCATTTCCCGAAAGATTTTTAAAATTAATTTTTCACCACTAAAACCCATGAGACTTGTAGTTTTCAAAAATATTTTCATTTTTGATGAGACGCCGAATGAAACCAGTTTGATCTCCGGCAACCGAAAACTCGCGATTTCCCGTAAATCTATAGTCGAATGTATACAAAGAAAGTAAGCAGGGAGTAAACTCATTTCCCGAACGATTTTTAAAATTATTTTTTCACCACTAAAACCCATGAGACTTGTAGTTTTCAAAAATATTTTCATTTTTGATGAGACGCCGAATGAAAGCAGTTTAATCGCCGGCAACCGAAAACCCGCGATTTCCCGTAAATCCCGTATAGTCGAATGTATACAAAGAAAGTAAGCAGGGAGTAAACTTTTTTAAAATTATTTTTTCACCACTAAAACCCATGAGACTTGTAGTTTTCAAAAATATTTTCATTTTTGATGAGACGCCGAATGAAAGCAGTTTAATCGCCGGCAACCGAAAACCCGCGATTTCCCGTAAATCCCGGCGGCCCGTATAGTCGAATGTATACAAAGAAAGTAAGCAGGGAGTAAACTCATTTCCCGAACGATTTTTAAAATTATTTTTTCACCACTAAAACCCATGAGACTTGTAGTTTTCAAAAATATTTTCATTTTTGATGAGACGCCGAATGAAAGCAGTTTAATCGCCGGCAACCGAAAACCCGCGATTTCCCGTAAATCCCGGCTCGGCCCGTATAGTGAATGTATAGAAAGTACAGGGAGTAAACTCATTTCCCGAACGATTTTTAAAATTATTTTTTCACCACTAAAACCCATGAGACTTGTAGTTTTCAAAAAATTTTCATTTTTGATGAGACGCCGAATGAAAGCAGTTTAATCGCCGGCAACCGAAAACCCGCGATTTCCCGTAAATCCCGTATAGTCGAATGTATACAAAGAAAGTAAGCAGGGAGTAAACTCATTTCCCGAACGATTTTTAAAATTATTTTTTCACCACTAAAACCCATGAGACTTGTAGTTTTCAAAAATATTTTCATTTTTGATGAGACGCCGAATGAAAGCAGTTTAATCGCCGGCAACCGAAAACCCGCGATTTCCCGTAAATCCCGGTCGGCCGTATAGTCGAATGTATACAAAGAAAGTAAGCAGGGAGTAAACTCATTTCCCGAACGATTTTTAAAATTATTTTTTCACCACTAAAACCCATGAGACTTGTAGTTTTCAAAAATATTTTCATTTTTGATGAGACGCCGAATGAAAGCAGTTTAATCGCCGGCAACCGAAAACCCGCGATTTCCCGTAAATCCCGGCTCGGCCCGTATAGTCGAATGTATACAAAGAAAGTAAGCAGGGAGTAAACTCATTTCCCGAACGATTTTTAAAATTATTTTTTCACCACTAAAACCCATGAGACTTGTAGTTTTCAAAAAATTTTTCATTTTTGATGAGACGCCGAATGAAAGCAGTTTAATCGCCGGCAACCGAAAACCCGCGATTTCCCGTAAATCCCGTATAGTCGAATGTATACAAAGAAAGTAAGCAGGGAGTAAACTCATTTCCCGAACGATTTTTAAAATTATTTTTTCACCACTAAAACCCATGAGACTTGTAGTTTTCAAAAATATTTTCATTTTTGATGAGACGCCGAATGAAAGCAGTTTAATCGCCGGCAACCGAAAACCCGCGATTTCCCGTAAATCCCGGTCGGCCGTATAGTCGAATGTATACAAAGAAAGTAAGCAGGGAGTAAACTCATTTCCCGAACGATTTTTAAAATTATTTTTTCACCACTAAAACCCATGAGACTTGTAGTTTTCAAAAATATTTTCATTTTTGATGAGACGCCGAATGAAAGCAGTTTAATCGCCGGCAACCGAAAACCCGCGATTTCCCGTAAATCCCGTCGGCCCGTATAGTCGAATGTATACAAAGAAAGTAAGCAGGGAGTAAACTCATTTCCCGAACGATTTTTAAAATTATTTTTTCACCACTAAAACCCATGAGACTTGTAGTTTTCAAAAAATTTTCATTTTTGATGAGACGCCGAATGAAAGCAGTTTAATCGCCGGCAACCGAAAACCCGCGATTTCCCGTAAATCCCGTATAGTCGAATGTATACAAAGAAAGTAAGCAGGGAGTAAACTCATTTCCCGAACGATTTTTAAAATTATTTTTTCACCACTAAAACCCATGAGACTTGTAGTTTTCAAAAATATTTTCATTTTTGATGAGACGCCGAATGAAAGCAGTTTAATCGCCGGCAACCGAAAACCCGCGATTTCCCGTAAATCCCGTCGGCCCGTATAGTCGAATGTATACAAAGAAAGTAAGCAGGGAGTAAACTCATTTCCCGAACGATTTTTAAAATTATTTTTTCACCACTAAAACCCATGAGACTTGTAGTTTTCAAAAATATTTTCATTTTTGATGAGACGCCGAATGAAAGCAGTTTAATCGCCGGCAACCGAAAACCCGCGATTTCCCGTAAATCCCGTATATCGAATGTATACAAAGAAAGTACAGGGAGTAAACTCATTTCCCGAACGATTTTTAAAATTATTTTTTCACCACTAAAACCCATGAGACTTGTAGTTTTCAAAAATATTTTCATTTTTGATGAGACGCCGAATGAAAGCAGTTTAATCGCCGGCAACCGAAAACCCGCGATTTCCCGTAAATCCCGATCGCCCGTATAGTCGAATGTATACAAAGAAAGTAAGCAGGGAGTAAACTCATTTCCCGAACGATTTTTAAAATTATTTTTTCACCACTAAAACCCATGAGACTTGTAGTTTTCAAAAATATTTTCATTTTTGATGAGACGCCGAATGAAAGCAGTTTAATCGCCGGCAACCGAAAACCCGCGATTTCCCGTAAATCGTATAGTCGAATGTATACAAAGAAAGTAAGCAGGGAGTAAACTCATTTCCCGAACGATTTTTAAAATTATTTTTTCACCACTAAAACCCATGAGACTTGTAGTTTTCAAAAATATTTTCATTTTTGATGAGACGCCGAATGAAAGCAGTTTAATCGCCGGCAACCGAAAACCCGCGATTTCCCGTAAATCCCGTATAGTCGAATGTATACAAAGAAAGTAAGCAGGGAGTAAACTCATTTCCCGAACGATTTTTAAAATTATTTTTTCACCACTAAAACCCATGAGACTTGTAGTTTTCAAAAATATTTTCATTTTTGATGAGACGCCGAATGAAAGCAGTTTAATCGCCGGCAACCGAAAACCCGCGATTTCCCGTAAATCCCGTATCGGCCGTAGTCGAATGTATACAAAGAAAGTAAGCAGGGAGTAAACTCATTTCCCGAACGATTTTTAAAATTATTTTTTCACCACTAAAACCCATGAGACTTGTAGTTTTCAAAAATATTTTCATTTTTGATGAGACGCCGAATGAAAGCAGTTTAATCGCCGGCAACCGAAAACCCGCGATTTCCCGTAAATCCCGGATAGTCGAATGTATACAAAGAAAGTAAGCAGGGAGTAAACTCATTTCCCGAACGATTTTTAAAATTATTTTTTCACCACTAAAACCATGAGACTTGTAGTTTTCAAAAATATTTTCATTTTTGATGAGACGCCGAAGAAAGCAGTTTAATCGCCGGCAAACCGAAAACCCGCGATTTCCGTAAATCCGGCTCGGCCCGTATAGTCGAATGTATACAAAGAAAGTAAGCAGGGAGTAAACTCATTTCCCGAACGATTTTTAAAATTATTTTTCACCACTAAACCCATGAGACTTGTAGTTTCAAAAATATTTTCATTTTTGATGAGACGCGCGAATGAAAAGCAGTTTAATCGCCGGCAACCGAAAACCCGCGATTTCCCGTATCCCGGATCGGCCCGTATAGTCGAATGTATACAAAGAAGTAAGCAGGGAGTAAACTCATTTCCCGAACGATTTTTAAATTATTTTTCACCACTAAAACCCATGAGACTTGTAGTTTTCAAAAATATTTCATTTTTGATGAGACGCCAAATGAAAGCAGTTTAATCGCCGGAAACCGAAAACCCGCGATTTCCCGTAAATCCCGGCGGCCCGTTAGTCGAATGTATACAAAGAAAGTAAGCAGGCAGTAAACTCATTTCCCGAACGATTTTTAAAATTATTTTTTCACCACTAAAACCCATGAGACTTGTAGTTTTCAAAAAAATTTTCATTTTTGATGAGACGCCGAATGAAAGCAGTTTAATCGCCGGCAACCGAAAACCCGCGATTTCCCGTAAATCCCGGCTCGGCCCGTATAGTCGAATGTATACAAAGAAAGTAAGCAGGGAGTAAACTCATTTCCCGAACGAATTTTTAAAAATTATTTTTTCAACCACTAAAACCCATGAGACTTGTAGTTTTCAAAAAATATTTTCATTTTTGATGAGACGCCGAATGAAAGCAGTTTAATCGCCGGCAACCGAAAACCCGCGATTTCCCGTAAATCCTCGCGTATAGTCGAATGTATACAAAGAAAGTAAGCAGGGAGTAAACTCATTTCCCGAACGAATTTTTAAAATTATTTTTTCACCACTAAAACCCATGAGACTTGTAGTTTCAAAATATTTCATTTTTGATGAGACGCCGAATGAAAGCAGTTTAATCGCCGGCAACCGAAAACCCGCGATTTCCCGTAAATCCCGTATAGTCGAATGTATACAAAGAAAGTAAGCAGGGAGTAAACTCATTTCCCGAACGATTTTTAAAATTATTTTTTCACCACTAAAACCCATGAGACTTGTAGTTTTCAAAAAATATTTTCATTTTTGATGAGACGCCGAATGAAAGCAGTTTAATCGCCGGCAACCGAAAACCCGCGATTTCCGTAAATCCCGTATAGTCGAATGTATACAAAGAAAGTAAGCAGGAGTAAACTCATTTCCCGAACGATTTTTAAAATTATTTTTTCACCACTAAAACCCATGAGACTTGTAGTTTTCAAAAAATATTTTCATTTTTGATGAGACGCCGAATGAAAGCAGTTTAATCGCCGGCAACCGAAAACCCGCGATTTCCCGTAAATCCCGTATAGTCGAATGTATACAAAGAAAGTAAGCAGGGAGTAAACTCATTTCCCGAACGATTTTTAAAATTATTTTTTCACCACTAAAACCCATGAGACTTGTAGTTTTCAAAAAATATTTTCATTTTTGATGAGACGCCGAATGAAAGCAGTTTAATCGCCGGCAACCGAAAACCCGCGATTTCCCGTAAATCCCGGATCGGCCCTATAGTCGAATGTATACAAAGAAAGTAAGCAGGGAGTAAACTCATTTCCCGAACGATTTTTAAAATTATTTTTTCACCACTAAAACCCATGAGACTTGTAGTTTTCAAAAAAATTTTCATTTTTGATGAGACGCCGAATGAAAGCAGTTTAATCGCCGGCAACCGAAAACCCGCGATTTCCCTAAATCCCGTATAGTCGAATGTATACAAAGAAAGTAAGCAGGGAGTAAACTCATTTCCCGAACGATTTTTAAAATTATTTTTCACCACTAAAACCCATGAGACTTGTAGTTTTCAAAAATATTTTCATTTTTGATGAGACGCCGAATGAAAGCAGTTTAATCGCCGGCAACCGAAAACCCGCGATTTCCCGTAAATCCCGGTCGCCGTATAGTCGAATGTATACAAAGAAAGTAAGCAGGAGTAAACTCATTTCCCGAACGATTTTTAAAATTATTTTTCACCACTAAAACCCATGAGACTTGTAGTTTTCAAAAATATTTTCATTTTTGATGAGACGCCGAATGAAAGCAGTTTAATCGCCGGCAACCGAAAACCCGCGATTTCCCGTAAATCCCGTATAGTCCGAATGTATAAAAGAAAGTAAGCAGGAGTAAACTCATTTCCCGAACGATTTTTAAAATTATTTTTTCACCACTAAAACCCATGAGACTTGTAGTTTTAAAAATATTTTCATTTTTGATGAGACGCCGAATGAAAGCAGTTTAATCGCCGGCAACCGAAAACCCGCGATTTCCCGTAAATCCCGTATAGTCGAATGTATACAAAGAAAGTAAGCAGGCAGTAAACTCATTTCCCGAACATTTTTAAAATTATTTTTTCACCACTAAAACCCATGAGACTTGTAGTTTTAAAAATATTTCATTTTTGATGAGACGCCGAATGAAGCAGTTTAATCGCCGGCAACCGAAAACCCGCGATTTCCCGTAAATCCCGTATAGTCGAATGTATACAAAGAAAGTAAGCAGGGAGTAAACTCATTTCCCGAACGATTTTTAAAATTATTTTTTCACCACTAAAACCCATGAGACTTGTAGTTTTCAAAAATATTTTCATTTTTGATGACGCCGAATGAAAGCAGTTTAATCGCCGGCAACCGAAAACCCGCGATTTCCCGTAAATCCCGTATAGTCGAATGTATACAAAGAAAGTAAGCAGGGAGTAAACTCATTTCCCGAACGATTTTTAAAATTATTTTTCACCACTAAAACCCATGAGACTTGTAGTTTTCAAAAATATTTCATTTTTGATGAGACGCCGAATGAAAGCAGTTTAATCGCCGGCAACCGAAAACCCGCGATTTCCCGTAAATCCCGGATCGGCCCGTATAGTGAATGTATACAAAGAAAGTAAGCAGGGAGTAAACTCATTTCCCGAACGATTTTTAAAATTATTTTTTCACCACTAAAACCCATGAGACTTGTAGTTTTCAAAAATATTTTCATTTTTGATGAGACGCCGAATGAAAGCAGTTTAATCGCCGGCAACCGAAAACCCGCGATTTCCCGTAAATCCCGTATAGTCGAATGTATACAAAGAAAGTAAGCAGGGAGTAAACTCATTTCCCGAACGATTTTTAAATTATTTTTCACCACTAAAACCCATGAGACTTGTAGTTTTAAAAATATTTTCATTTTTGATGAGACGCCGAATGAAAGCAGTTTAATCGCCGGCAACCGAAAACCCGCGATTTCCCGTAAATCCGGATCGGCCCGTATAGTCGAATGTATACAAAGAAAGTAAGCAGGGAGTAAACTCATTTCCCGAACGATTTTTAAAATTATTTTTTCACCACTAAAACCCATGAGACTTGTAGTTTTAAAAATATTTTCATTTTTGATGAGACGCCGAATGAAAGCAGTTTAATCGCCGGCAACCGAAAACCCGCGATTTCCCGTAAATCCCGGATCGCCCGTATAGTCGAATGTATACAAAGAAAGTAAGCAGGGAGTAAACTCATTTCCCGAACGATTTTTAAAATTATTTTTTCACCACTAAAACCCATGAGACTTGTAGTTTTCAAAAATATTTTCATTTTTGATGAGACGCCAATGAAAGCAGTTTAATCTCCGGAACCGAAAACCCGCGATTTCCCGTAAATCCCGGGCTCGGCCCGTATAGTGAATGTATACAAAGAAAGTACAGGGAGTAAACTCATTTCCCGAACGATTTTTAAAAATTATTTTTTCACCACTAAAACCCATGAGACTTGTATTTTCAAAAATATTTTCATTTTTGATGAGACGCCGAATGAAAGCAGTTTAATCGCCGGCAACCGAAAACCCGCGATTTCCCGTAAATCCCGGCTCGGCCCGTATAGTGGAATGTATACAAAGAAAGTAAGCAGGGAGTAAACTCATTTCCCGAACATTTTTAAAATTATTTTTTCACCACTAAAACCCATGAGACTTGTAGTTTTCAAAAATATTTTCATTTTTGATGAGACGCCGAATGAAAGCAGTTTAATCGCCGGCAACCGAAAACCCGCGATTTCCCGTAAATCATCGGCCGTATAGTCGAATGTATACAAAGAAAGTAAGCAGGGAGTAAACTCATTTCCCGAACGATTTTTAAAATTATTTTTTCACCACTAAAACCCATGAGACTTGTAGTTTTAAAAAATATTTTCATTTTTGATGAGACGCCGAATGAAAGCAGTTTAATCGCCGGCAACCGAAAACCCGCGATTTCCCGTAAATCCCGTATAGTCGAATGTATACAAAGAAAGTAAGCAGGGAGTAAACTCATTTCCCGAACGTTTTAAAATTATTTTTCACCACTAAAACCCATGAGACTTGTAGTTTTAAAAAATGTTTTCATTTTTGATGAGACGCCGAATGAAAGCAGTTTAATCGCCGGCAACCGAAAACCCGCGATTTCCCGTAAATCCCGTATAGTCGAATGTATACAAAGAAAGTAAGCAGGGAGTAAACTCATTTCCCGAACGATTTTTAAAATTATTTTTTCACCACTAAAACCCATGAGACTTGTAGTTTTCAAAAATATTTTCATTTTTGATGAGACGCCGAATGAAAAGCAGTTTAATCGCCGGCAACCGAAAACCCGCGATTTCCCGTAAATCCCGTATAGTCCGAATGTATACAAAGAAAGTAAGCAGGGAGTAAACTCATTTCCCGAACGATTTTTAAAATTATTTTTTCACCACTAAAACCCATGAGACTTGTAGTTTTCAAAAATATTTTCATTTTTGATGAGACGCCGAATGAAAGCAGTTTAATCGCCGGCAACCGAAAACCCGCGATTTCCGTAAATCCCGGATCGCCGTATAGTGAATGTATACAAAGAAAGTAACAGGGAGTAAACTCATTTCCCGAACGATTTTTAAAATTATTTTTTCACACTAAAACCCATGAGACTGTATTTTCAAAAATTTTTCATTTTTGATGAGACGCCGAATGAAAGCAGTTTTCATCGGCCGGCACCGAAAACCCCGATTTCCGTAAATCCCGGGACGGCCCGTATAGTCGAATGTATACAAAGAAAGTAAGCAGGCAGTAAACTCATTTCCCGAACGATTTTTAAAATTATTTTTTCACTACTAAAACCCATGAGACTTGTAGTTTTCAAAATATTTTTCTATTTGATGAGACGCCGAATGAAAGCAGTTT
>JASGCC010002914.1:0-26140 GCA_030067915.1 Hydractinia echinata
CGAAAATATGTGAGCAACCGTTGTAATCAAAAACGGACTGATTAGCGTTAGAAAGTCAATGAAATGTAGTATTTGAAAGCTGTCCTATATTTTTTCATGCGCCAGCAACCTGATTGGTCCCATAGTAAAAAGATGAATTATTGGTCTAACATATTTAAATTAAAGAGCTAACAGAGCGTCCAGTGTAACTGCGGAGTTATCCAACATTTCATAGCCGAAGTAAGAGAATGTTAATTTCTTTGAGTCAATTACGTCTCATTTATCAGCATTATAAAAGAGCAAAGTCCACAATCAGTTCAAGTGTTAGTCCCACGGTCAATCGTATTCACTTTTAAAAAGCAGTTGCAACCCTAGTAATATCGGAAAAATATCGCTAAAACACGTTACAAAATATGGTGACGCGCAACCGTTGTAACTCCAAACGGACTGATACCGTTCGAAGTCAATGAAAATGTAAAAGTTTTGAAACTGTCTCTATTCTTCAGCGCGCGCTTAACGGCTATGGATTGTTTGGTCCCACTGTGAAAACATGAATTATTTGGATCTAAATTATGTTAAATAAAGAGCAACAGAGCTCCAGTGTAACTGCGGAGTTCCAACATCATGCCAAAGTACCAGAATGTTAATTCTTGGAGTCCAATTGTGTCGTTTATTTAAACCCATTTATAAGGTCAAATCCAAGATTCAGTTTCCATCAGGTCCCACGGTTATAGTTTCACTTTTAAAGCTATGCCAACTATAATTGCGGGAAAAATATCGCTAAATACGTGTTGGTACGAATAATGTGACGCAACCGTTGTAACTAAACGACTAAGATACCTTAGAGAAAGTCAAGAAATGTATTTTTGAAACTGTCTATATTCTTCAGCGCGCGCTAACGGTTGGATTGGTTCCCCTGTAAAAATGAAATTATTGCGTCTAAATATTTAAATAAAGAGCTAAACAGAGCGCAGTGTAACTGCCGGAGTTTCCAACATTCAATGCCAAAGTACCAAAAAATGTAATTCTTGGGAGTCCAATATGTGTCATTTATCCAGTTATAAGGTCAAAGTCCGAAGATCAGTTCCATCAGGTCCCACGGTATGAGTTTCAACTTTTAAAAGCTTGAACCCAGTAATATCGGAAAAATTATCGCTTAAAACATTTGCGTACGAATTATATGACGCAAACGGTTGTAACTCCAAACGGACTGTACCGTAGAAAGTCAAATTGAAATGATTTTGTTGAAACTGTGTCTTATTTCTTCAGCTCGCGCTAACGGCTTGTGGATTGGTCCCACTGTAAAAAATTGACGGTAATTATCTAAATTTTTAATAAAGCGAACCACATCGCCCAGTGAAATTGCTGAGTTCCAACAATCATGTTTCAAGATTAAGAAAATGTTATTTCTTGCAGCTCCAATTGTCTCATTTATCACATTTATAAAGGGGTCAAAGTCCAAAATTCAGTTCAATTTAGGTCCCACGGTCAATAGTTTCACTTTTAAAAAGCGATGCAACCTAGTATATCCGAAAAACATCGGCTAAATACCATGTGGTACCAAATGTGACGCAAACCGTGTAACTCAAACTGACTGATACGTTAGAAAGTCAATGAAATGTAGTTTTTGAAATTGTCTTTATTCTTCAGCGTCGCGCTAACGGCTTCGATTTGGTCCCACTGTAAAAAATGACCTTATTGCGGTCTAAATATTTAAATAAAGAGCAACAGAGCGTGCCAGTGTAACTGTGGAGTTCCAACATTCATTTTGCCAAAGTAAGAAGAATGTTAATTCTTGGAGTCCAATTGTTCTCATTTATACATTTTTAAGGTAAAATTCCAAAAATCAGTTCATTAGGTCCACGATCAATAGTTTTACTTTTTAAAAGCGCTGCAACCTAGTATATGGGAAATATCGCTAAAATACATGTTGGTTACGAATATTGTGACGCAACCGGTTGTAATTCATACGGTTTACTGATACGTATAGAAAAGTAATGAAATGGTAGTTTTTTGAAACGTGTCTTATTCTTCAGCGCGCGCTAACGGCTTTGATTGTCCCACTGTAAAAAAATGACTTAATTTAGCTAATTTCTTAAATTAAAGCTGATTACCCACCACGTCCATTGAAATTGCTGAGTTCCAGCAATCATGTCAAATTAAGAAGAATGTTATTTCTTGCAGTCCAATTATCTATTTATCACATTTATAAGGTCAAAGTCCAAAAATCAGTTCAATTAGGTCCCACGGCAATAGTTCACTGTCAAAGCAATGCAAACCTAGTAATATCCCCGAAAAACATCCGGTAAATACATGTTTGATACAATATGTGACGCAACCACGTGTAACTCAAACGGACTGATACCGTTAGAAAGTCAATAAAATGTTGTTTTGTGGTGGAGCATGTCACTAATCTTCTTCAGCGCACGCTAACGCTTGATTGGTCCCACTTGTTTAAAAAATGACTATTTATCTAAATTCTTTAAATAAAGCGGCTAACACAGCGCCCAGTGAAATTGCCTGAGTTCCAGCAATCATGTCAATTAAGAAGAATTGTTATTTCTTAGCAGTCCAATGTCTTCATTTGTCAACATTTATAAGGTCAAAGTCCAAAATCAGTTCAATCAGGTCCCACGGTCAATAGTTTCACTTTTAAAAGCGATGCAAACCTAGTAGATTCGGAAAAAATATCGCAAAAGACACGTTGTACAAAATGTGACGCAAACGTGTAACACAAAAGGACTGATACCGTTAGAAAGTCAATGAAAGGTAAGTTTTTTGAATTTGTCTCTATTTCTTCAGCGCGCGCTAACGGCTTGGATTGATCCACTGTTAAAAATGAAATTATTTGTCTAAATAAATTTAAATAAAAGCTAACATAGCGTCCATGTAAATGCGGAGTTCCAACATTCATGCCAAAGTAAAGAAAGAATGATAATTTTGGAGTCCAATTGTTCTATATATTACATTTATAAGGTCAAAGTCCAAAATCATTTCAATCAGGTCCCACGGTCAATAGTGTCACTTTTAAAATCGATGCAAACTATAATATCGGAAAAAATATCGCTAAATAACATGTTGGTACGAATAGTCTGACGCAACGTTTAACTCAAACGACTGATTAACCGTTTAGAAATCAATGAAATGTAGTTTTCAAATTGTCTTTATTTTTAAGCGCGCGCTAAACGGCTTGAATTTGGTCCCACTGTAAAAAATGAATTATTGTTCTAAATATTTAAATAAAGAAGTCAATATAGCGTCCAGTGTAAATGCGGAGTTCCAACATTCATGCCAAAGTAGAAGAAATGTTAATTCTTGGAGTCCACATTGTCTCATTTATCACATGTATAAGTCCAAAGTCCAAAATAGTTCAATCAGGTCCCACCGCGTCATTAGTTCACTTTTAAAATCGATGCAACCTCAGTAATATCGGAAAAATCATCGCTAAAATACATGTGGGTACGAAATATTTGACCGCAACGGTGCTAACTCAAACGACTGATACCGTGAGAAAATCAATGAAATGTAGTTTTTGAAACTGTTTGTCTATTTCTCAAGGCGCGCGCTAACTCTTGGATTGGTCCCATTGGGACAAAATGAAATATTTGTCTAAATATTTAAATAAATAAGTAACATAGCGTCCAGTTCTAAAATGCGGAGTTTCCAACATTCATGCCAAAGAAGAAGAAAGTTAATTTCTTGGAGTCCAATTGTCTCATTTATCCACTTTATAGGTCAAAGTCCAAAATCAGTTCAATCAGGTCCACGATCAATAGTTTCACTTTTAAAAGCAATGCAACCTAGTAATGTCGAAAAATTATCGCAAAATACAACAGTATGGTACAATCATGTGACCAAACGTTTGTAACACAAACGGACTTGAAACCGTTAGAAAGTCATTGAAATTGTAGTTTTTTCAAATTGTCTTTATTTCTTAAGCAGCGCGAACAGCTGTGATTGGTCCCACTGCTTAAAAAATGAAATTATTGTTCTAAATATTCTAAATAAATAGCTTAACATAGCGTCCAGTGTAAGCGGAGTTCCAACATTCATTGCCAATAAGAAGAATGATTAAATTTTGGAGTCCAATTGTCCATTTATCACATGTATAAAGGTCAAATCCAAAATCAGTGTTCAATCAGTCCCCACGGTCAATAGTTCACGTTTTAAAATCGATAGCAACCTATAATATCGGAAAATTATCGCAAATAATGTTGATACGAATATGTGACGCAACCGTTGGTTAATTCAAACAGATGACACCTTAGAAAGTCAATGAAATTAGTTTTTGAAACATTTATTCGTTTTTCAAAGGGGACGTGCTAAGGCTAGGATGGTCCCACAATAAAAAATGCCTTATATATTTAAATTTTTAAAAAAGCGCTACCACAGCGCCCAGTTGAAATTGCTGATTTCCAGCAATCATAGTCAAATTAAGAAACAATGTATATTTCTTGCAGTCCAATTGTCTCATTTATCACATTATAGGTCAAAGGTCCAAAATCAGTTCAATTAGATTCCCACGGTCATTTTTCACTTTAAAAGGGATGCAACCTAGTGTAATATCGTGAAAAATATCGCTAAATACATGTTGGACGAATATTGTCGCAAACGTTGCAACTCAAACGACTGATACCGTTAAAGAAATTCAATAAAAGTAGTTTTGGAATTGTCTCTATTTCTGCAGCGCGGCCGCTAACTCTATGGCATTTGGGTCCACTGCTTAAAAAATGAATTATTGGGTTTCAAAATATTTAATAAAGAGCTAACTCAGCGTCCAGTGTAATTGCGGTCCAGCAGTTCATACCAAATTTAGAAAGAATGTTAAATTACGTTGCAGTCCAATTGTCTTCATTTATTCACATTTATAAGGTAAAGTCCAAATCAGTTCAATCAGGTCCCACGGTCAATAGTTGCACTTTTAAATCGATGCAACTAGTAATATCGGAAAAAATATCGCTAAAACTGCGTTGGTACGAATATGTGACGCAACCGTTGTAACTTTCAAACGGATGATACCAGTGAGAAGTCAATTGAAATGTAGTTTTTTCAAATTGTCTTTATTTCTTAAAGCGCGCACTAACGCTTGTGATTGGTCCCATGTAAAAAATGAATTATGGGTCTAAATATAATAAAGATAACATAGCGATCCAGGTAACATGCGGAGTTCCAACATTCATGCCAAGTAAGAAGAATTTACATTCTTGGAGTCCCAATTGTTTCATTATCACATTTATAAGGTCAAAGTCAAAACAGTTCATCAGGTCCACGGTCAATAGTTTCACTTTTAAAATCGATGCAGCCTAGTAATATCGGAAAAAAAATACGCTAATACATTGTTAGTACGAATATGTGACGCAACTATTGTAACTCAAACGGACTGAACCTTCGAAAGTCAATGAAATGTAGTTTTTGAAACTGTCTCTATTCTTTCTTCAGCGCGTCGCTAACGGCTTGAATTGGTCCGCCTGTGAAAAAATAATTATTGGTCTAAATATTTAAATAAAGAGCTAACACTAGCGTCCAGTGTAAATGCGGGTTCCAACATCATGCCCAAATAAGAAAATGTTAATTCTTGGAGTCCAATTGTCTCATTTATCACATTGTATAAGGTCAAAGTCCAAAATCAGGTTCCAATCAGTCCCGGTCAATAGTTTCACTTTTAAAATCGATGGGCAAACCTAGTAATAATCGGAAAAAATATCGCCTAATTACATATTAGTACGAATAATGTGACGCAACCATTGTAACTCAACGGATATACCGTTCGAAGTTCAATGAAATTAGTTTTATTTGAAACTGTCTCTATTCTCAGCGCGGCCTAACGGGCTTTGAATTGGTCCCCCTGTAAAAATGAATTATGGTCTAAATATTTAAATGAGAGCTAACAGAGCGTCCAGTGTAACTGCGCCATTCCAACATTCTGCCAAAGTAAGAAGATGTAATTTTGGAGTCCAATTTCTCATCTATCCATTCTATAAGAAAAAAAAAAAAAAAAAAAAAACAACGGTCAAATTCCAATATCAGTTCAATTAGTCCCACGATCATAGTTTCACTTTTTAAAAAGCGATGCAACCTAATACGGAAAAAATATCGTAAATAATGTTGTACGAATATTGTGACGCAAACGGTTGCTAACTCAACGGGACTAGATACCCAGTCTAGAATCAATGAAATGTTAGGGTTTTTGGAAATTGCTTCTATTCTTTCAGCGCGCGCTAACGGCTTGTATTGGTCCCACTGTACAAAATGAATTATTTGTCTAAATATTTAAATAAAGAGCTAACATAGCGCTTCCAGTGTAAATGCGGGAGTTCCAACATTCCATGCCAAAGTAAGAAGAATGTTAATTCTTGGAGTCCAATTGTCTCATGTATCACATTGTATAAGGTTCAAAGTCAAAATCAGTTCAATCAGGTCCAAACGGGTCAATAGTTTCACTTTTTAAAAGCGATGCAACCTAAGTAATATCGGAAAAAATATCGCAAAATACACGTTGAGTAACAAATATGTGACGCAACGTTGGTAACACAAACGGACTCGATTACCGTTAGAAAGTCCATATTGAAAAGTAGTTTTGAAATTGTTCTCATTTCTTCAGCGCGCAGTAACGGCTTGATTATCCCACTGTCAAAAATGGAATTATTTGTCTAAAAATATTTAAATAAAGAGTAACATTAGTGTCCAGTGTAAATGCGGAGTTTCCAACATTCATCCAAAGTAAGAAGAATGTTAATTCTTGAGTCTCCAATTTCTCATTATTACATTTATTAGGTCAAAGTTCAAAATCAGTTTCAATCAGTCCCACGGTCAATAGGTTTCACTTTTAAATCGACTGCCAACCTAGTAATATCCTCGGAAAAAATATCGTTAAAATACATGTTGCGTACGAATATGCTGACGCAACCGTTGAACTCAAACGACTGATTACCTTAGAACAGTCAATGAAATGTAGTTTTTCAAATTGACTTTATTTCTTAGCGCCTGCTAACGGCTGTGATTGGTCCCACTGTAAAAAATGAATTATTGGTCTAAATATTTAAATAAAGAGCTAACATAGCGCCAGTGTAAATGCGGAGTTTCCAAACATTCATGCCATAAGTAAGAAGAATGTTAATTCTTGAGTCCAATTGTCTCATTTATTCACATTATTATAAGTCAAAAGTTCCAAAATCAGTTCAATCAGGTCCCACGCGTCAATAGTTTTCACTTTAAAATCGATGCAGAACCTAGTAATATCGGAAAAAAAAATATCGCTAAATGACATTTTCAGACGAATATGTGATGAACCATTGTAACTCAAACGGGCTGATACCGTTCCGAAAGTCAAGGAAATGTAGTTTTTGAAACTGTCTCTATTTCCTCACGCGCGGCAACGGCTTGGATTGCGGTCCCACTGTAAAAATGACTTATTATCTAAATTTTTAAATAAAAGCGATACCACAGCGCCCAGTGAAATTGCTGTTTCCAGCAATCATTCAAATTAATAAGAATGTGTTATTCTTTGCAGTCCAATCTCATGTAGACATTTATAAGGTCAAAGTCCGAAAATCCGCAGTTCAATCAGATCCACTACGGTCAATAGTTTCACTTTTAAGCGATCAACCTAGTAATATCGCGAAAAAATCGCAAAAATACACGTTGCGTACAATATTTGACGCAAACGTTTGTAACACAAACGGACTGATACCGTTAGAAAGTCAATGAAAAGTATTTTTGAAATTGTCTCTATTTCTTCAGCGCGCGCTAACGGCTTGGATTGATCCCACTGTAAAAAATGAATTATTTGTCTACAATATTAAATAAAGAGTAACTTAGTGTCCGAGTTAAATGCGGAGTTCCCAAACATTCATGCCAAAGTAGAAGAATGTTAATCTTGGAGTCCAATTGTCTCACTTTATTAAATTATAAGTCAAAGTTCAAATCAGTTCAATCAGGTCCACGGTCAATAGTTTCACTTTTAAAATTCGATGCAACCTGTCAATATCGGAAAAAATATCGCTAATAGCATGTTGGTACGAATATGTGACGCAACCGTTGTAAACTAAACGGAGCTGGATACCGTTTAGAAAGTCAATGAAATGTAGTTTTTCAAATTGACTTTATTTCTTAAGCGCGCGCTAACGGCATGTGATTGTCCCACTGTAAAAAATGAATTATTGTCTAATATTTAAAAAAATGCTAACATAGCGTCCAGTGTAAATGCGGAGTTCAACATTCATGCCAAAGTAAGAAGAATAATTCTTGGAGTCCAATTGTCTCATTTATACATTTATAAAGGGTCAAGTCCAAAATCAGTTTCAATTAAGTCCCACGGCCAATAGTTTCACTTTAAAATCGAATGCAACCTAGTAATATCGGAAAAATATCGCTATAATACATTATTACGAATATGGACAGAACCATTGGTAATCAAACGGACTGATACCGTTCGAAAGTCATGAAATGTAGTTTTTGAAAACTGTCTCTATTTCTCAGCGCGCGCGCTAACGCTTTGCGATTGGTCCCACTCTAAAAAATTGACTTATATCTAAATTTTAAATAAAAGCGATACACCTAGCGCCCAGTTGAAATGCTGTGTTCCAGCAATCATGCAAATTAAGAAGAATTGTTATTTCGTGCAGTTCAATTGTCTCATTAATGCAATTATAAGGTCAAAGTCCAAAATCAGTTCAATTAGGTCCCACGGTCAATTAGTTGTCACTTTTAAAAGCGATGCAACCTTGTAATATCTGAAAAACATCGCTAAATACATGTTGGTTACGAAATATTGTGACGCACGCGTTGTAACACAAACGGACTGAGACCGCTTTAAAAGTGGAATGAAATGTAGTTTTTTGAAATTGTCTCCTTTTCTGCAGCGCGCGCTACGGCTTGGATTGTCCACTGTAAAATGAATTATTTAGTCTAATATTATAAATAAAGAGCAACATAGCGTCAGTGTAAATGCGGAGTTCCAACATTCATGCCAAAGTAAGAAGAATGATTAATTTCTTGGGATCCAATGTCTCATTTATCACATTTAAAGTCAAAGTCCAACAATCAGTTCAATTAGGTCCCACGGTCAATCGTTTCACTTTTAAAAAGCAGTGCAACCTAGTAATATCGGAAAAATATCGCTAAATACACGTTGGTACAAATATGTGACGCAACCGTTGTAACTCAAACGGACTGATACCGTTCGAAAGTCAATGAAATGTAGTTTTTGAAAACTGTCTCTATTTCTTCAGCGCGCGCTAACGGCTTGGATTGGTCCCACTGTAAAAATGAATTATTTGTCTAAATATTTAAATAAAGAGCAACAGAGCGTCCAGTGTAACTGCGGAGTTCCAACATTCATGCAAAGTAAGAGAATGTTAATTCTTGGAGTCCAATTGTGTCATTTATACATTTATAAGGTCAAAGTCCAAAATCAGTTCATCAGGTCCCACGGTCAATAGTTTCACTTTTAAAAGCGATGCAACCTAGTAATATCGGAAAAATATCGCTAAATACATGTTGGTACGAATATGTGACGCAAACCGTTGTAACTCAAACGGACTGATACCGTTAGAAAGTCAATGAAATGTAGTTTTTGAAACTGTCTATTTCTTCAGCGCGCGCTAACGGCTTGGATTGGTCCCACTGTAAAAAATGAATATTGGTCTAAATATTTAAATAAAGAGCTAACAGAGCGTCCAGTGTAACTGCGGAGTTCCAACATTCATGCCAAAGTACCGAAAATGTTAATTCTTGGAGTCCAATTGTGTCATTTATCCCATTTATAAGGTCAAAGTCCAAGATCAGTTCCATCAGGTCCCACGGTTAATAGTTTCACTTTTAAAAGCTATGCAACCTAGTAATATCGGAAAAATATCGCTAAATACATGTTGGTACGAATATATGACGCAACCGTTGTAACTCAAACGGACTGATACCGTTAGAAAGTCAATGAAATGTATTTTTTGAAACTGTGTCTATTTCTTCAGCTCGCGCTAACGGCTTGGATTGGTCCCACTGTAAAAAATGACTTAATTATCTAAATTTTTAATAAAGCGATAACATCGCCCAGTGAAATTGCTGAGTTCCAACATCATGTCAAATTAAGAAGAATTATTTCTTGCAGTCCAATTGTCTCATTTATCACATTTATAAGGTCAAAGTCCAAAATCAGTTCAATTAGGTCCCACGGTCAATAGTTTCACTTTTAAAAGCGATGCAACCTAGTAATATCGAAAAATCGCTAAATACATGTTGGTACCAAATGTGACGCAAACCGTTGTAACTCAAACGGACTGATACCGTTAGAAAGTCAATGAAATGTAGTTTTTGAAATTGTCTTATTTTTCAGCGCGCGCTAACGGCTTGATTGGTCCCACTGTAAAAAATGACTATTGGTCTAAATATTTAAATAAAGAGCTAACAGAGCGTCCAGTGTAACTGCGGAGTTCCAACATTCATGCCAAAGTAAGAAGAATGTTAATTCTTGGAGTCCAATTGTCTCATTTATCACATTTATAAGGTAAAATTCCAAAATCAGTTCAATTAGGTCCCACGATCAATAGTTTTACTTTTAAAAGCGATGCAACCTAGTAATATCGGGGAAATATCGCTAAATACATGTTGGTACGAATATGTGACGCAACCGTTGTAACAAACGGACTGATACCGTTAGAAAGTCAATGAAATGTAGTTTTTGAAACGTGTCTATTTCTTCAGCGCGCGCTAACGGCTTGGATTGGTCCCACTGTAAAAAATGACTTATTTATCTAATTTTAAATAAAGCGATACACATCGTCCAGTGAAATGCGAGTTCCAGCAATCATGTCAAATTAAGAAGAATGTTATTTCTTGCAGTCCAATTATCTCATTTATCACATTTATAAGGTCAAAGTCCAAAATCAGTTCAATTAGGTCCCACGGTCAATAGTTTCACTTTCAAAAGCAATGCAACCTAGTAATATCCGAAAAACATCGGTAAATACATGTTGGTACCAATATGTGACGCAACCGTTGTAACTCAAACGGACTGATACCGTTAGAAAGTCAATAAAATGTAGTTTTTGGAATTGTCTCTATTTCTTCAGCGCACGCTAACGGCTTGGATTGGTCCCACTGTAAAAAATGACTTATTTATCTAAATTTTTAAATAAAGCGCTAACACAGCGCCCAGTGAAATTGCTGAGTTCCAGCAATCATGTCAAATTAAGAAGAATGTTATTTCTTGCAGTCCAATTGTCTCATTTATCACATTTATAAGGTCAAAGTCCAAAATCAGTTCAATCAGGTCCCACGGTCAATAGTTTCACTTTTAAAAGCGATGCAACCTAGTAATATCGGAAAAATATCGCAAAATACACGTTGGTACAAATATGTGACGCAAACGTTGTAACACAAACGGACTGATACCGTTAGAAAGTCAATGAAAGGTAGTTTTTGAAATTGTCTCTATTTCTTCAGCGCGCGCTAACGGCTTGGATTGATCCCACTGTTAAAAATGAATTATTTGTCTAAATATTTAAATAAAGAGCTAACATAGCGTCCAGTGTAAATGCGGAGTTCCAACATTCATGCCAAAGTAAGAAGAATGTTAATTCTTGGAGTCCAATTGTCTCATTTATTACATTTATAAGGTCAAAGTCCAAAATCAGTTCAATCAGGTCCCACGGTCAATAGTTTCACTTTTAAAAGCGATGCAACCTAGTAATATCGGAAAAATATCGCTAAATACATGTTGGTACGAATATGTGACGCAACCGTTGTAACTCAAACGGACTGATACCGTTAGAAAGTCAATGAAATGTAGTTTTTGAAATTGTCTTTATTTCTTCAGCGCGCGCTAACGGCTTGAATTGGTCCCACTGTAAAAAATGAATTATTGGTCTAAATATTTAAATAAAGAGCTAACATAGCGTCCAGTGTAAATGCGGAGTTCCAACATTCATGCCAAAGTAAGAAGAATGTTAATTCTTGGAGTCCAATTGTCTCATTTATCACATTTATAAGGTCAAAGTCCAAAATCAGTTCAATCAGGTCCCACGGTCAATTAGTTTCACTTTTAAAAGCGATGCAACCTAGAGTAATATCGGAAAAATATCGCTAAATAACATGTTGGTACAATATGTGACGCAACCGTTCGTAACTCAAACGGGACTGATACCGTTAGAAAGTCAATGAAATGTAGTTTTTGAAACTGTCTCTATTTCTTCAGGCGCGGTAACGGCTTGGATTGGTCCCACTGTAAAAATGAATTATTGGTCTAAATATTTAAATAAAGAGCTAACAGAGCGTTCCAGTTAACTGCGGAGTTTCCAACATTCATTGCCAAAGTACAGAAGAATGTTAATTCTTGGAGTCCAATTGTGTCATTTATCACCATTTATAAGCGTCAAAGTCCAAGATCAGTTCCATCAGGTCCCACGGTTAATAGTTTCACTTTTAAAAGCTATTGCAACCTAGTAATATCGGAAAAATATCGCTAAAATACATGTTGGTACGAATATGTGACGCAACGTTGTAACTCAAACGGACTGATTACCGTTAGAAAGTCAATGAAATGTATTTTTGAAACTGGTTTTATTTCTTCAGCGCGCGCTAACGCTTGATTGGTCCCACTGTAAAAAATGAATTATTGTCTAAATATTTAAATAAAGAGCTAACATAGCGTCCAGTGTAAATGCGGAGTTCCAACATTCATGCCAAAGTAAGAAGAATGTTAATTCTTGGAGTCCAATTGTCTCATTTATCACATTTATAAGGTCAAAGTCCAAAATCAGTTCAATCAGGTCCCACGGTCAATAGTTTCACTTTTAAAAGCGATGCAACCTAGTAATATCGGAAAAATATCGCTAAATACATGTTGGTACGAATATGTGACGCAACCGTTGTAACTCAAACGGACTGATACCGTTAGAAAGTCAATGAAATGTAGTTTTTGAAACTGTCTCTATTTCTTCAGCGCGCGCTAACGGCTTGGATTGGTCCCACTGTAAAAAATGACTTATTATCTAAATTTTAAATAAAGCGCTACCACAGCGCCCAGTGAAATTGCTGAGTTCCAGCAATCATGCCAAATAAGAAGAATGTTATTTCTTGAGTCCAATTGTCTCATTTATCACATTTATAAGGTCAAAGTCCAAAATCAGTTCAATTAGGTCCCACGGTCAATAGTTTCACTTTTAAAAGCGATGCAACCTAGTAATATCGGAAAAATATCGCTAAATACATGTTGGTACGAATATGTGACGCAACCGTTGTAACTCAAACGGACTGATACCGTTAGAAAGTCAATAAAATGTAGTTTTTGGAATTGTCTCTATTTCTTCAGCGCGCGCTAACGGCTTGGATTGGTCCCACTGTAAAAAATGAATTATTTCAAATATTTAAATAAAGAGCTAACAGCGTCCAGTGTAACTGCGGAGTTCCAGCATTCATGCCAAAGTAGAAGAATGTTAATTCTTGGAGTCCAATTGTCTCATTTATCACATTTATAAGGTCAAAGTCCAAAATCAGTTCAATTAGGTCCCACGGTCAATAGTTTCACTTTTAAAAGCGATGCAACCTAGTAATATCGGAAAAACATCGCTAAATACATGTTGGTACCAATATGTGACGCAAACCGTTGTAACTCAAACGGACTGATACCGTTGAGAAAGTCAATGAAATGTAGTTTTTGAATTGTCTTTCTTTCTTAAGCGGGCGCTAACGGCTTGGATTGGGTCCCACTGTAAAAAATGAATTATTGGTCTAAATATTTAAATAAAGAGCTAACACAGCGTCCAGTGTAAATGCGGAGTTCCAACATTCATGCCAAAGTAAGAAGAATGTTAATTCTTGGAGTCCAATTGTTTCATTTATCACATTTATAAGGTCAAAGTCCAAAATCAGTTCAATCAGGTCCCACGGTTCAATAGTTTCCACTTTTAAAAGCGATGCAACCTAGTAATATCGGAAAAATATCGCTAAAATACATGTTGGTACGAATATGTGACGCAAACGTTGTAACTCAAACGGACTGATACCGTTAGAAAGTCAATGAAATGTAGTTTTTGAAACTGTCTCTATTTCTTCAGCGCGCGCTAACGGCTTGGATTGTCCCACTGTAAAAAATGAATTATTTGGTCTAAATATTTAAATAAAGAGCTAACATAGCGTCCAGTGTAAATGCGGAGTTCCAACATTCATGCCCAAAGTAAGAAGAATGTTAATTTCTTGGGAGTCCAATTGTCTCATTTATCACATTATAAGTCAAAGTCCAAAATCAGTTCAATCAGGGTCCCACGGTCAATAGTTTCACTTTTAAAATCGATGCAACCTAGTAATATCGGAAAAATATCGCTAAATTTACATGTTGGTTACGAATATGTGACGCAACCGTTGTAACTCAAACGGACTGATACCGTTCGAAAGTCAATGAAATGTAGTTTTTGAAACTGTCTCTATTTCTTCAGCGCGCGCTAACGGCTTGAATTGGGTCCCACTGTAAAAAATGAATTATTGGTCTAAATATTTAAATAAAGAGCTAACAGAGCGTCCAGTGTAACTGCGGAGTTCCAACATTCATGCCAAAGTAAAAGAATGTTAATTCTTGGAGTCCAATTGTTCTCATTTATCACCATTTATAAGGTCAAAGTCCAAATCAGTTCCATTCAGGTTCCCACGGTCAATAGTTTCACTTTTTAAAACGATGCAACCTAGTAATATCGGAAAAATATCGCTAAATACATGTTGGTACGAATATGTGACGCAACGGTTGTAACTCAAACGGACTGATACCGTTAGAAAATCAATGAAATGTAGTTTTTGAAACTGTTCTATTTCTTCCAGCGCGCGCTAACGGCTTGGATTGGTCCCACTGTTACAAAATGAATTATTTGTCTAAATTTTAAATAAAGAGCTAACATAGCGTCCAGTGTAAATGCGGAGTCTCCAAATTTCATGCCAAAGTAAGAAGAATGTTAATTTCTTGGAGTCCAATTGTCTCATTTATCACATTTATTAAGTCAAAGTCCAAAATCAGTTCAATCAGGTCCCACGGTTCAATAGTTTCACTTTTAAAAAGCGATGCAACTAGTAATATCCGGAAAAACTATCGCAAAATACACGTTGGTACAAATATGTGACGCAAACGTTGTAACACAAACGGACTGATACCGTTAGAAAGTCAATGAAATGTAGTTTTTGAAATTGTCTCTATTTCTTCAGCGCGCGCTAACGGCTTGGATTGGTCCCACTGTAAAAAATGAATTATTTGTCTAAATATTTAAATAAAGAGCTAACAGAGCGTCCAGTGTAAATGCGGAGTTCCAACATTCATGCCAAAGTAAGAAGAATGTTAATTCTTGGAGTCCAATTGTCTCATTTATCACATTTATAAGGTCAAAGTCAAAATCAGTTCAATCAGGTCCCACGGTCAATAGTTTCACTTTTAAAATCGATGCAACCTAGTAATATCGGAAAAATATCGCTAAATACATGTTGGTACGAATATGTGACGCAACCGTTGTAACTCAAACGGACTGATACCGTTAGAAAGTCAATGAAATGTAGTTTTTGAAATTGTCTTCTATTTCTTCAGCGCGCGCTAACGGCTTGGATTGGTCCCACTGTGAAAAATGAATTATTGTCTAATATTTAAATTAAAGAGCTAAACAGAGCGTCCAGTGTAACTGCGGAGTTCCAACATTCATGCCAAAGTACCAAGAAATGTTAATTCTTGGAGTCCAATTTGTGTCATTTATCACATTTATTAAGGTCAAAGTCCAAGATCAGTTCCAATCAGGTCCCACGGTTAATAGTTTCACTTTTAAAAAGCGATGGCAACCTAGTAATATCGGAAAAATATCGCTAAATACATGTTGGTACGAATATGTGACGCAACCGTTGTAACTCAAACGGACTGATACCGTTAGAAAGTCAATGAAATGTAGTTTTTGAAACTGTCTCTATTTCTTCAGCGCCGCGCTAACGGCTTGGATTGGTCCCCACTGTTAAAAATGACTTATTTATCTAAATATTTAAATAAAAGCGCATACCACAGCGCCCAGTGAAATTGCTGAGTTCCAGCAATCATGTCAAATTAAGAAGAATGTTATTTCTTGCAGTCCAATTGTCTCATTTATCACATTTATAGGGTCAAAGTCCAAATCAGTTCAATTAGGTCCCACGGTTCAATAGTTTCACTTTTAAAAGCGATGCAACCTAGTATATCGGAAAAATATCGCTAAATACATGTTGGTACGAATATGTGACGCAACCGTTGTAACTCAAACGGACTGATACCGTTAGAAAGTCAATGAAATGTAGTTTTTGAAACTGTCTTATTTCTTCAGCGCGCGCTAACGAGCTTTGGATTGGTCCCACTGTAAAAAATGACTTATTGGTCTAAATATTTAATAAAGAGCTAACAGAGCGTCCAGTGTAACTGCGGAGTTCCAACATTCATGCCGAAAGTAAGAAGATGTTAATTCTTGGAGTCCAATTGTCTCATTTATCAACATTTATAAGTCAAAGTCCACAATCAGTTCAATTAGGTCCCACGATCAATAGTTTCACTTTTAAAAGCGATGCAAACCTAGTAATAATCGGGAAAAATATCGCTAATACATGTTGGTACAAATATGTGACGCAACCGTTTGTAACTCAAACGGACTGATACCGTTCGAAAGTCAATGAAATGTAGTTTTTTGAAACTGTCTCTTATTTCTTCAGCGCGCGCTAACGGCTTGGATTGGTCCCACTGTGAAAAAATGAATTATTGGTCTTAAATATTTAAAATAAAGAGCAAAACAGAGCGTCCAGTGTAAACTGCGGATTCCAACATTCATTGCCAAAGTACCAAAGAAATGTTAATTCTTGGAGTCCAATTTGTGTCTTTATCACCATTTATAAGGTCAAAGTCCAAAGATCAGTTCATCAGGTCCCACGGTTTAATAGTTTTCACTTTTAAAAGCTAATGCAACCTAGTAATATCGGAAAAATATCGCTAAAAATACATGTTGGTACGAATATGTGACGCAACCGTTGTAACTCAAACGGACTGATACCGTTAGAAAGTCAATGAATGTATTTTTTGAAACTGTCTTATTTCTTCAGCGCGCGCTAACGGCTTGGATGTCCCCACTGTAAAAAATGAACTTATTATCTAAATTTTTAAATAAAGCGGGGGGGGGTACCACAGCGCCAGTGAATTGCTGAGTTCCAGCAATCATGTCAAACTTAAGAAGAATGTTATTTCTGCAGTCCAATTGTCTCATTTATCACATTATAAGGTCAAAGTCCAAAATCAGTTCAATTAGGTCCCACGGTCAATAGTTTCACTTTTAAAAGCGATGCAAACCTATGTAATATCTGAAAAACAATTCGCTAAATACATGTTGGTACGAATATGTGACGCAACCGTTGTAACACAAACGGACTTGATACCGTTAGAAAGTGAATGAAATGTAGTTTTTGAAATTGTCTCTATTTCTGTCAGCGCGCGCTAACGGCTTGGATTGGTCCCACTGTAAAAAATGATTATTGTCTAAATATTTAAATAAAGAGCTAACATAGCGTCCAGTGTAAAATGCGGAGTTTCCAACATTCATGCCAAAGTAAGAAGAATGTTAATTCTTGGAGTCCAATTGTCTCATTTATCACATTTATTAAGGTCAAAGTCCAAAATCAGTTCAATTAGGTCCCACGGTCAATAGTTTCACTTTTAAAAGCGATGCAACCTAGTAATATCGGAAAAATATCGCTAAATACATGTTGGTACGAATATGTGACGCAACCGTTGTAACTCAAACGGACTGATACCGTTAGAAAGTCAATGAAATGTAGTTTTTGAAATTGTCTCTATTTCTTCAGCGCGCGCTAACGGCTTGGATTGGTCCCACTGTAAAAAATGAATTATCGAACTAAATATTTAAATAAAGAGCTAACAGAGCGTCCAGTGTAACTGCGGAGTTCCAGCAGTCATACCAAAGTGAGAAGAATGTTAATTCTTGGAGTCCATTTGTCTCATTTATCACATTTATAAGGTCAAAGTCCAAAATCAGTTCAATTAGGTCCCACGGTCAATCGTTTCACTTTTAAAAGCGATGCAACCTAGTAATATCGGATAAATATCGCTAAATACATGTTGGTACGAATATGTGACGCAACCGTTGTAACTCAAACGGACTGATACCGTTAGAAAGTCAATGAAATGTAGTTTTTGAAAATGTCTCTATTTCTTCAGCGCGCGCTAACGGCTTGGATTGGTCCCACTGTAAAAAATGACTTATTTATCTAAATTTTAAATAAAGCTAACAGCGTCCAGTGAAATGCGAGTTCCAGCATCATGTCAAATAAGAAGAATGTTATTCTTGCAGTCCAATTGTCTCATTTATCACATTTATAAGGTCAAAGTCCAAAATCAGTTCAATTAGGTCCCACGGTCAACAGTTTCACTTTTAAAAGCGATGCAACCTAGTAATATTTGAAAAATATCGCTAAATACATGCTGGTACAAATATGTGACGCAACCGTTGTAACACAAACGGACTGATACCGTTAGAAAGTCAATGAAATGTAGTTTTTGAAATTGTCTCTATTTCTTCAGCGCGCGCTAACGGCTTGGATTGGTCCCACTGTAAAAAATGAATTATTTGTCTAAATATTTAAATAAAGAGCTAACATAGCGTCCAGTGTAAATGCGGAGTTCCAACATTCATGCCAAAGTAAGAAGAATGTTAATTCTTGGAGTCCAATTGTCTCATTTATCACATTTATAAGGTCAAAGTCCAAAATCAGTTCAATCAGGTCCCACGGTCAATCGTTTCACTTTTAAAAGCGATGCAACCTAGTAATATCGGAAAAATATCGCTAAATACATGTTGGTACGAATATGTGACGCAACCGTTGTAACTCAAACGGACTGATACCGTTAGAAAGTCAATGAAATGTAGTTTTTGAAATGTCTCTATTTCTTCAGCGCGCGCTAACGGCTTGGATTGGTCCCACTGTAAAAAATGACTTATTTATCTAAATTTTAAATAAAGCGCTAACAGAGCGCCAGTGTAAATGCGAGTTCCAGCATCATGTCAAATAAGAAGAATGTTAATTCTTGCAGTCCAATTGTCTCATTTATCACATTTATAAGGTCAAAGTCCAAAATCAGTTCAATTAGGTCCCACGGTCAATAGTTTCACTTTTAAAAGCGATGCAACCTAGTAATATCGGAAAAATATCGCTAAATACATGTTGGTACGAATATGTGACGCAACCGTTGTAACTCAAACGGACTGATACCGTTAGAAAGTCAATGAAATGTAGTTTTTGAAATTGTCTCTATTTCTTCAGCGCGCGCTAACGGCTTGGATTGGTCCCACTGTAAAAAATGAATTATCGAACTAAATATTTAAATAAAGAGCTAACAGAGCGTCCAGTGTAACTGCGCAGTTCCAACATTCATGCCAAAGTAAGAAGAATGTTAATTTTGGAGTCCAATTGTCTCATTTATCACATTTATAAGGTCAAATTCCAAAATCAGTTCAATTAGGTCCCACGATCAATAGTTTCACTTTTAAAAGCGATGCAACCTAGTAATATCGGAAAAATATCGCTAAATACATGTTGGTACGAATATGTGACGCAACGGTTGTAACTCAAACGGACTGATACCGTTAGAAAATCAATGAAATGTAGTTTTTGAAATTGCTTCTATTTCTTCAGCGCGCGCTAACGGCTTGGATTGGTCCCACTGTACAAAATGAATTATTTGTCTAAATATTTAAATAAAGAGCTAACATAGCGTCCAGTGTAAATGCGGAGTTCCAACATTCATGCCAAAGTAAGAAGAATGTTAATTCTTGGAGTCCAATTGTCTCATTTATCACATTTATAAGGTCAAAGTCCAAAATCAGTTCAATCAGGTCCCACGGTCAATAGTTTCACTTTTAAAAGCGATGCAACCTAGTAATATCGGAAAAATATCGCAAAATACACGTTGGTACAAATATGTGACGCAAACGTTGTAACACAAACGGACTGATACCGTTAGAAAGTCAATGAAAAGTAGTTTTTGAAATTGTCTCTATTTCTTCAGCGCGCGCTAACGGCTTGCATTGATCCCACTGTAAAAAATGAATTATTTGTCTAAATATTTAAATAAAGAGCTAACATAGTGTCCAGTGTAAATTTATTGACTTTCTAACGGTATCAGTCCGTTTGAGTTACAACGGTTGCGTCACATATTGGTACCAACATGTATTTAGCGATGTTTTTCGGATATTACTAGGTTGCATCGCTTTTAAAAGTGAAACTATTGACCGTGGGACCTAATTGAACTGATTTTGGACTTTGACCTTATAAATGTGATAAATGAGACAATTGGACTCCAAGAATTAACATTCTTCTTACTTTGGCATGAATGTTGGAACTCCACAGTTACACTGGACGCTCTGTTAGCTCTTTATTTAAACATTTAGACCAATAAGTCATTTTTACAGTGGGACCAATCCAAGCCGTTAGCGCGCGCTGAAGAAATAAGACAATTTCAAAAACTACATTTCATTGACTTTCTAACGGTATCAGTCCGTTGTGTTAAAACGTTGCGTCACATATTCGTACCAACATGTATTTAGCGATATTTTCGATATTACTAGGTTGCATCGCTTTTAAAAGTAAAACTATGATCGTGGGACCTAATTGAACTGATTGTGACTTTGACCTTATAAATGTGATAAATGAGACAATTGGACTGCAAGAAATAACATTCTTCTTAATTTGACATGATTGCTGGAACTCAGCAATTTCACTGGGCGCTGTGGTAGCGCTTTATTTAAAAATTTAGATAAATAAGTCATTTTTTACAGTGGGACCAATCCAAGCCGTTAGCGCGCGCTGAAGAAATAGAGACAGTTTCAAAAACTACATTTATTGACTTTCTAACGGTATCAGTCCGTTTGAGTTACAACGGTTGCGTCACATATTTGTACCAACGTGTATTTAGCGATATTTTTCCGATATTACTAGGTTGCATTGCTTTTAAAAGTGAAACGATTGACCGTGGGATCTAATTGAACTGATTTGGACTTTGACCTTATAAATGTGATAAATGAGACAATTGGACTGCAAGAAATAATTCTTCTTAATTTGACATGATTGCTGGAACTCAGCAATTTCACTGGGCGCTGTGGTAGCGCTTTATTTAAAAATTTAGATAAATAAGTCATTTTTACAGTGGGACCAATCCAAGCCGTTAGCGCGCGCTGAAGAAATAGAGACAGTTTCAAAAACTACATTTCATTGACTTTCTAACGGTATCAGTCCGTTTGAGTTACAACGGTTGCGTCACATATTTATACCAACGTGTATTTAGCGATATTTTTCCGATATTACTAGGTTGCATTGCTTTTAAAAGTGAAACGATTGACCGTGGGACTAATTGAACTGATTTGGACTTTGACCTTATAAATGTGATAAATGAGACAATTGGACTGCAAGAAATAACATTCTTCTTAATTTGACATGATTGCTGGAACTCAGCAATTTCACTGGGCTGTGGTATCGCTTTATTTAAAAATTTAGATAATAAGTCATTTTTTACAGTGGGACCAATCCAAGCCGTTAGCGCGCGCTGAAGAAATAGAGACAGTTTCAAAAACTACATTTCATTGTTTCAAAAACTACATTTCATTGACTTTCTAACGGTATCAGTCCGTTTGAGTTACAACGGTTGCGTCACATATTTGTACCAACGTGTATTTAGCGATATTTTTCGATATTACTAGGTTGCATCGCTTTTAAAAGTGAAACTATTGACGTGGGACCTAATTGAACTGATTTGGACTTTGACCTTATAAATGTGATAAATGAGACAATTGGACTGCAAGAAATAACATTCTTCTTAATTTGACATGATTGCTGGAACTCAGCAATTTCACTGGCGCTGTGGTAGCGCTTTATTTAAAATTTAGATAAATAAGTCATTTTTTACAGTGGGACCAATCCAAGCCGTTAGCGCGCGCTGAAGAAATAGAGACAGTTTCAAAAACTACATTTCATTGACTTTCTAACGGTATCAGTCCGTTTGAGTTACAACGGTTGCGTCACATATTTGTACCAACGTGTATTTAGCGATATTTTTCCGATATTACTAGGTTGCATTGCTTTTAAAAGTGAAACGATTGACCGTGGGACCTAATTGAACTGATTTGGACTTTGACCTTATAAATGTGATAAATGAGACAATTGGACTGCAAGAAATAACATTCTTCTTAATTTGACATGATTGCTGGAACTCAGCAATTTCACTGGGCGCTGTGGTAGCGCTTTATTTAAAAATTTAGATAAATAAGTCATTTTTTACAGTGGGACCAATCCAAGCCGTTAGCGCGCGCTGAAGAAATAGAGACAGTTTCAAAAACTACATTTATTGACTTTCTAACGGTATCAGTCCGTTTGAGTTACAACGGTTGCGTCACATATTATACCAACGTGTATTTAGCGATATTTTTCCGATATTACTAGGTTGCATTTTTTAAAAGTGAAACGATTGACCGTGGGACTAATTGAACTGATTTGGACTTTGACCTTATAAATGTGATAAATGAGACAATTGGACTGCAAGAAATAACATTCTTCTTAATTTGACATGATTGCTGGAACTCAGCAATTTCACTGGGCGCTGTGGTATCGCTTTATTTAAAAATTTAGATAAATAAGTCATTTTTTACAGTGGGACCAATCCAAGCCGTTAGCGCGCGCTGAAGAAATAGAGACAGTTTCAAAAACTACATTTCATTGACTTTCTAACGGTATCAGTCCGTTTGAGTTACAACGGTTGCGTCACATATTTGTACCAACGTGTATTTAGCGATATTTTTCCGATATTACTAGGTTGCATTGCTTTTAAAAGTGAAACGATTGACCGTGGGATCTAATTGAACTGATTTGGACTTTGACCTTATAAATGTGATAAATGAGACAATTGGACTGCAAGAATAACATTCTTCTTAATTTGACATGATTGCTGGAACTCAGAATTTCACTGGCGCTGTGTAGCGCTTTATTTAAAAATTTAGATAAATAAGTCATTTTTTACAGTGGGACCAATCCAAGCCGTTAGCGCGCGCTTCCAAAAACTACATTTTATTGACTTTCTAACGGTATCAGTCCGTTTGAGTTACAACGGTTGCGTCAATATTGGTACCAACATGTATTTAGCGATGTTTTTCGATATTACTAGGTTGCATCGCTTTTAAAGTGAAACAATTGACCGTGGACTAATTGAACTGATTTTGGACTTTGACCTTATAAATGTGATAAATGAGACAATTGGACTGCAAGAAATAACATTCTTCTTAATTTGACATGATTGCTGGAACTCAGCAATTTCACTGGGCGATGTGGTATCGCTTTATTTAAAAATTTAGATAAATAATCATTTTTTACAGTGGGACCAATCCAAGCCGTTAGCGCGCGTGAAGAAATAGACACAGTTTCAAAAACTACATTTCATTGACTTTCTAACGGTATCAGTCCGTTTGAGTTACAACGGTTGCGTCACATATTCGTACCAACATGTATTTAGCGATATATTTCCGATATTACTAGGTTGCATCGCTTTTAAAAGTGAAACTATTGACGTGGACCTAATTGAACTGATTTTGGAATTTTACCTTATAAATATGATAAATGAGACAATTGGACTCCAAGAATTAACATTCTTCTTACTTTGGCATGAATTTTGGAACTCCACAGTTACACTGGACGCTCTGTTAGCTCTTTATTTAAATATTTAGACCAATAAGTCATTTTTTACAGTGGGACCAATCGAAGCCGTTAGCGCGCGTTGAAGAAATAAAGACAATTTCAAAAACTACATTTCATTGACTTTCTAACGGTATCAGTCCGTTTGTGTTACAATGTTTGCGTCACATATTCGTACCAACATGTATTTAGCGATATTTTTACGATATTACTAGGTTGCATCGCTTTTAAAAGTAAAACTATTGATCGTGGGACCTAATTGAACTGATTGTCGACTTTGACCTTATAAATGTGATAAATGAGACAATTGGACTGCAAGAAGTAACATTCTTCTTAATTTGACATGATTGCTGGAACTCAGCAATTTCACTGGGCGATGTGGTATCGCTTTATTTAAAAATTTAGATATATAAGTCATTTTTTACAGTGGGACCAATCCAAGCCGTTAGCGCGCGCTGAAGAAATAGAGACAGTTTCAAAAACTACATTTCATTGACTTTCGAACGGTATCAGTCCGTTTGAGTTACAACGGTTGCGTCACATATTTGTACCAACGTGTATTTAGCGATATTTTTCCGATATTACTAGGTTGCATTGCTTTTAAAAGTGAAGCGATTGACCGTGGGATCTAATTGAACTGATTGTGGAATTTGACCTTATAAATGTGATAAATGAGACAATTGGACTGCAAGAAATAACATTCTTCTTAATTTGACATGATTGCTGGAACTCAGTAATTTCACTGGGCGCTGTGGTAGCGCTTTATTTAAAAATTTAGATAAATAAGTCATTTTTTACAGTGGGACCAATCCAAGCCGTTAGCGCGCGCTGAAGAAAGAGAGACAATTCCAAAAACTACATTTTATTGACTTTCTAACGGTATCAGTCCGTTTGAGTTACAACGGTTGCGTCAAATATTGGTACCAACATGTATTTAGCGATGTTTTTCGGATATTACTAGGTTGCATCGCTTTTAAAAGTGAAACAATTGACCGTGGGAGCTAATTGAACTGATTTTGGACTTTGACCTTATAAATGTGATAAATGAGACAATTGGACTGCAAGAAATAACATTCTTCTTAATTTGACATGATTGCTGGAACTCAGCAATTTCACTGGGCGATGTGGTATCGCTTTATTTAAAAATTTAGATAAATAAATCATTTTTTACAGTGGGACCAATCCAAGCCGTTAGCGCGCGGTGAAGAAATAGACACAGTTTCAAAAACTACATTTCATTGACTTTCTAACGGTATCAGTCCGTTTGAGTTACAACGGTTGCGTCACATATTCGTACCAACATGTATTTAGCGATATATTTCCGATATTACTAGGTTGCATCGCTTTTAAAAGTGAAACTATTGATCGTGGGACCTAATTGAACTGATTTTGGAATTTTACCTTATAAATATGATAAATGAGACAATTGGACTCCAAGAATTAACATTCTTCTTACTTTGGCATGAATTTTGGAACTCCACAGTTACACTGGACGCTCTGTTAGCTCTTTATTTAAATATTTAGACCAATAAGTCATTTTTTACAGTGGGACCAATCGAAGCCGTTAGCGCGCGTTGAAGAAATAAAGACAATTTCAAAAACTACATTTCATTGACTTTCTAACGGTATCAGTCCGTTTGTGTTACAATGTTTGCGTCACATATTCGTACCAACATGTATTTAGCGATATTTTTACGATATTACTAGGTTGCATCGCTTTTAAAAGTAAAACTATTGATCGTGGGACCTAATTGAACTGATTGTCGACTTTGACCTTATAAATGTGATAAATGAGACAATTGGACTGCAAGAAATAACATTCTTCTTAATTTGACATGATTGCTGGAACTTAGCAATTTCACTGGGCGCTGTGGTAGCGCTTTATTTAAAAATTTAAATAAATAAATCATTTTTTACAGTGGGACCAATCCAAGCCGTTAGCGCGCGGTGAAGAAATAGACACAGTTTCAAAAACTACATTTCATTGACTTTCTAACGGTATCAGTCCGTTTGAGTTACAACGGTTGCGTCACATATTCGTACCAACATGTATTTAGCGATATATTTCCGATATTACTAGGTTGCATCGCTTTTAAAAGTGAAACTATTGATCGTGGGACCTAATTGAACTGATTTTGGAATTTTACCTTATAAATATGATAAATGAGACAATTGGACTCCAAGAATTAACATTCTTCTTACTTTGGCATGAATTTTGGAACTCCACAGTTACACTGGACGCTCTGTTAGCTCTTTATTTAAATATTTAGACCAATAAGTCATTTTTTACAGTGGGACCAATCGAAGCCGTTAGCGCGCGTTGAAGAAATAAAGACAATTTCAAAAACTACATTTCATTGACTTTCTAACGGTATCAGTGTCCGATTTGGTTTAACAAGTTTGCGATCACATATTCCGTACCAATCAGGTATCTTAGCGATAT
>JASGCC010002915.1:0-26138 GCA_030067915.1 Hydractinia echinata
AGAGAGAGAATAAACACGACATTTACCCACAATGCATGTCAATTTAAGATACCACATGTCAATCTTTTACTGATTAACTACCAGTGAGCACACATCATAGTAATACATCAAACAGTACTCTTGCTAAATACATGTTTGGTACGACTGCTGATCGCAACCGATGTACTCAAACGGATTGATAGATTAATACCGTTAAAATCATATGAAAATGAGTTTTTTGAAACTGTCTCTATTTCTCAGCGCGCGTAACCGGCTAGATTGGTCCCTACACAGTAAAAAAATACTTATTATTTATATAAATTTTTAAATAAAGCGCTACACACAAGCCCAGTGTAATTCGCTGAGGTTCCAGCAATCATGTCAAATTAAGAAGAATGTTATTTCTTTGGAGTCCAAATTGTCCTCATTTATCACATTTATAAGTCAAAGTCCAAAATCAGTTCAATTAAGTCCCACAGTCAATGTTTCACTGTTAAAAAGACGATGCAACCTAGTTAATATCAGAAAAATATCGCAATACATGTTGTACGATATTGACGCAACCGTTGTAACTCAAACGACTGATACCGTTAGAAAGTCAATGAAATGTAGTTTTTTGAAACTGTCTCTTTTCTTCAGCGCGCGCTAACGGCTAGGATTGGTCCCAGTAAAAATGACTTATTATCTAAATTTTAAAATAAAGCGCTACCACAGCGCCCAGTGTAATCGCTGAGTTCCAGCAATCATGTCAAATTAGAAGAAGAATGTTATTCTTGGAGTCCATTGTCTCATTTATCACATTATAAGGTCAAAGTCCAAAAATCAGTTCAATTAAATCCCACAGTCAATCGTTTCACTGTTAAAAGCGATGCAACCTAGTAATATCAGAAAAATATCGCTAAATACATGTTGGTAACGAATATGTTTGGCCCAACCGTTGTAACTCAAACGGATTGATAACCGTTAGAAAATCAATGAATGTAGTTTTTGAAACTGTCTCTATTTCTTCAGCGCGCGCTAACGGCTAGGATTGGTCCCACAGTAAAAAATGACTTATTTATCTAAATTTTTAAATAAAGCGCTACCACAGCGCCCAGTGTAATTGCTGAGTTCCAGCAATCATGTCAAATTAAGAAGAATGTTATTTCTTGGAGTCCAATTGTCTCATTTATCACATTTATAAGGTCAAAGTCCAAAATCAGTTCAATTAAGTCCCACAGTCAATCGTTTCACTGTTAAAAGCGATGCAACCTAGTAATATCAGAAAAATATCGCTAAATACATGTTGGTACGATATGTGACGCAACCGTTGTAACTCAAACGGACTGATACCGTTAGAAAGTCAATGAAATGTAGTTTTTGAAACTGTCTCTATTTCTTCAGCGCGCGCTAACGGCTAGGATTGGTCCCACAGTAAAAAATGACTTATTTATCTAAATTTTTAAATAAAGCGCTACCACAGCGCCCAGTGTAATTGCTGAGTTCCAGCAATCATGTCAAATTAAGAAGAATGTTATTTCTTGGAGTCCAATTGTCTCATTTATCACATTTATAAGGTCAAAGTCCAAAATCAGTTCAATTAAGTCCCACAGTCAATCGTTTCACTGTTAAAAGCGATGCAACCTAGTAATATCAGAAAAATATCGCTAAATACATGTTGGTACGAATATGTGACGCAACCGTTGTAACTCAAACGGACTGATACCGTTAGAAAGTCAATGAAATGTAGTTTTTGAAACTGTCTCTATTTCTTCAGCGCGCGCTAACGGCTAGGATTGGTCCCACAGTAAAAAATGACTTATTTATCTAAATTTTTAAATAAAGCGCTACCACAGCGCCCAGTGTAATTGCTGAGTTCCAGCAATCATGTCAAATTAAGAAGAATGTTATTTCTTGGAGTCCAATTGTCTCATTTATCACATTTATAAGGTCAAAGTCCTAAATCGGTACAATTAAGTCCCACAGTCAATCGTTTCACTGTTAAAAGCGATGCACCCTAGTAATATCAGAAAAATATCGCTAAGTACATGTTGGTACGATATGTGACGCAACCGTTGTAACTCAAACGGACTGATACCGTTAGAAAGTCAATGGAATGTAGTTTTTGAAACTGTCTCTATTTCTTCAGCGCGCGCTAACGGCTAGGATTGGTCCCACAGTAAAAAATGACTTATTTATCTAAATTTTTAAATAAAGCGCTACCACAGCGCCCAGTGTAATTGCTGAGTTCCAGCAATCATGTCAAATTAAGAAGAATGTTATTTCTTGGAGTCCAATTGTCTCATTTATCACATTTATAAGGTCAAAGTCCAAAATCAGTTCAATTAAGTCCCACAGTCAATCGTTTCACTGTTAAAAGCGATGCAACCTAGTAATATCAGAAAAATATCGCTAAATACATGTTGGTACGAATATGTGACGCAACCGTTGTAACTCAAACGGATTGATACCGTTAGAAAGTCAATGAAATGTAGTTTTTGAAACTGTCTCTATTTCTTCAGCGCGCGCTAACGGCTAGGATTGGTCCCACAGTAAAAAATGACTTATTTATCTAAATTTTTAAATAAAGCGCTACCACAGCGCCCAGTGTAATTGCTGAGTTCCAGCAATCATGTCAAATTAAGAAGAATGTTATTTCTTGGAGTCCAATTGTCTCATTTATCACATTTATAAGGTCAAAGTCCAAAATCAGTTCAATTAAGTCCCACAGTCAATCGTTTCACTGTTAAAAGCGATGCAACCTAGTAATATCAGAAAAATATCGCTAAATACATGTTGGTACGAATATGTGACGCAACCGTTGTAACTCAAACGGACTGATACCGTTAGAAAGTCAATGAAATGTAGTTTTTGAAACTGTCTCTATTTCTTCAGCGCGCGCTAACGGCTAGGATTGGTCCCACAGTAAAAAATGACTTATTTATCTAAATTTTTAAATAAAGCGCTACCACAGCGCCCAGTGTAATTGCTGAGTTCCAGCAATCATGTCAAATTAAGAAGAATGTTATTTCTTGGAGTCCAATTGTCTCATTTATCACATTTATAAGGTCAAAGTCCAAAATCAGTTCAATTAAGTCCCACAGTCAATCGTTTCACTGTTAAAAGCGATGCAACCTAGTAATATCAGAAAAATATCGCTAAATACATGTTGGTACGAATATGTGACGCAACCGTTGTAACTCAAACGGACTGATACCGTTAGAAAGTCAATGAAATGTAGTTTTTGAAACTGTCTCTATTTCTTCAGCGCGCGCTAACGGCTAGGATTGGTCCCACAGTAAAAAATGACTTATTTATCTAAATTTTTAAATAAAGCGCTACCACAGCGCCCAGTGTAATCGCTGAGTTCCAGCAATCATGTCAAATTAAGAAGAATGTTATTTCTTGGAGTCCAATTGTCTCATTTATCACATTTATAAGGTCAAAGTCCAAAATCAGTTCAATTAAGTCCCACAGTCAATCGTTTCACTGTTAAAAGCGATGCAACCTAGTAATATCAGAAAAATATCGCTAAATACATGTTGGTACGAATATGTGACGCAACCGTTGTAACTCAAACGGACTGATACCGTTAGAAAGTCAATGAAATGTAGTTTTTGAAACTGTCTCTATTTCTTCAGCGCGCGCTAACGGCTAGGATTGGTCCCACAGTAAAAAATGACTTATTTATCTAAATTTTTAAATAAAGCGCTACCACAGCGCCCAGTGTAATTGCTGAGTTCCAGCAATCATGTCAAATTAAGAAGAATGTTATTTCTTGGAGTCCAATTGTCTCATTTATCACATTTATAAGGTCAAAGTCCAAAATCAGTTCAATTAAGTCCCACAGTCAATCGTTTCACTGTTAAAAGCGATGCAACCTAGTAATATCAGAAAAATATCGCTAAATACATGTTGGTACGAATATGTGACGCAACCGTTGTAACTCAAACGGACTGATACCGTTAGAAAGTCAATGAAATGTAGTTTTTGAAACTGTCTCTATTTCTTCAGCGCGCGCTAACGGCTAGGATTGGTCCCACAGTAAAAAATGACTTATTTATCTAAATTTTTAAATAAAGCGCTACCACAGCGCCCAGTGTAATTGCTGAGTTCCAGCAATCATGTCAAATTAAGAAGAATGTTATTTCTTGGAGTCCAATTGTCTCATTTATCACATTTATAAGGTCAAAGTCCAAAATCAGTTCAATTAAGTCCCACAGTCAATCGTTTCACTGTTAAAAGCGATGCAACCTAGTAATATCAGAAAAATATCGCTAAATACATGTTGGTACGAATATGTGACGCAACCGTTGTAACTCAAACGGACTGATACCGTTAGAAAGTCAATGAAATGTAGTTTTTGAAACTGTCTCTATTTCTTCAGCGCGCGCTAACGGCTAGGATTGGTCCCACAGTAAAAAATGACTTATTTATCTAAATTTTTAAATAAAGCGCTACCACAGCGCCCAGTGTAATTGCTGAGTTCCAGCAATCATGTCAAATTAAGAAGAATGTTATTTCTTGGAGTCCAATTGTCTCATTTATCACATTTATAAGGTCAAAGTCCAAAATCAGTTCAATTAAGTCCCACAGTCAATCGTTTCACTGTTAAAAGCGATGCAACCTAGTAATATCAGAAAAATATCGCTAAATACATGTTGGTACGAATATGTGACGCAACCGTTGTAACTCAAACGGACTGATACCGTTAGAAAGTCAATGAAATGTAGTTTTTGAAACTGTCTCTATTTCTTCAGCGCGCGCTAACGGCTAGGATTGGTCCCACAGTAAAAAATGACTTATTTATCTAAATTTTTAAATAAAGCGCTACCACAGCGCCCAGTGTAATTGCTGAGTTCCAGCAATCATGTCAAATTAAGAAGAATGTTATTTCTTGGAGTCCAATTGTCTCATTTATCACATTTATAAGGTCAAAGTCCAAAATCAGTTCAATTAAGTCCCACAGTCAATCGTTTCACTGTTAAAAGCGATGCAACCTAGTAATATCAGAAAAATATCGCTAAATACATGTTGGTACGAATATGTGACGCAACCGTTGTAACTCAAACGGACTGATACCGTTAGAAAGTCAATGAAATGTAGTTTTTGAAACTGTCTCTATTTCTTCAGCGCGCGCTAACGGCTAGGATTGGTCCCACAGTAAAAAATGACTTATTTATCTAAATTTTTAAATAAAGCGCTACCACAGCGCCCAGTGTAATTGCTGAGTTCCAGCAATCATGTCAAATTAAGAAGAATGTTATTTCTTGGAGTCCAATTGTCTCATTTATCACATTTATAAGGTCAAAGTCCAAAATCAGTTCAATTAAGTCCCACAGTCAATCGTTTCACTGTTAAAAGCGATGCAACCTAGTAATATCAGAAAAATATCGCTAAATACATGTTGGTACGAATATGTGACGCAACCGTTGTAACTCAAACGGACTGATACCGTTAGAAAGTCAATGAAATGTAGTTTTTGAAACTGTCTCTATTTCTTCAGCGCGCGCTAACGGCTAGGATTGGTCCCACAGTAAAAAATGACTTATTTATCTAAATTTTTAAATAAAGCGCTACCACAGCGCCCAGTGTAATTGCTGAGTTCCAGCAATCATGTCAAATTAAGAAGAATGTTATTTCTTGGAGTCCAATTGTCTCATTTATCACATTTATAAGGTCAAAGTCCAAAATCAGTTCAATTAAGTCCCACAGTCAATCGTTTCACTGTTAAAAGCGATGCAACCTAGTAATATCAGAAAAATATCGCTAAATACATGTTGGTACGAATATGTGACGCAACCGTTGTAACTCAAACGGACTGATACCGTTAGAAAGTCAATGAAATGTAGTTTTTGAAACTGTCTCTATTTCTTCAGCGCGCGCTAACGGCTAGGATTGGTCCCACAGTAAAAAATGACTTATTTATCTAAATTTTTAAATAAAGCGCTACCACAGCGCCCAGTGTAATTGCTGAGTTCCAGCAATCATGTCAAATTAAGAAGAATGTTATTTCTTGGAGTCCAATTGTCTCATTTATCACATTTATAAGGTCAAAGTCCAAAATCAGTTCAATTAAGTCCCACAGTCAATCGTTTCACTGTTAAAAGCGATGCAACCTAGTAATATCAGAAAAATATCGCTAAATACATGTTGGTACGAATATGTGACGCAACCGTTGTAACTCAAACGGACTGATACCGTTAGAAAGTCAATGAAATGTAGTTTTTGAAACTGTCTCTATTTCTTCAGCGCGCGCTAACGGCTAGGATTGGTCCCACAGTAAAAAATGACTTATTTATCTAAATTTTTAAATAAAGCGCTACCACAGCGCCCAGTGTAATTGCTGAGTTCCAGCAATCATGTCAAATTAAGAAGAATGTTATTTCTTGGAGTCCAATTGTCTCATTTATCACATTTATAAGGTCAAAGTCCAAAATCAGTTCAATTAAGTCCCACAGTCAATCGTTTCACTGTTAAAAGCGATGCAACCTAGTAATATCAGAAAAATATCGCTAAATACATGTTGGTACGAATATGTGACGCAACCGTTGTAACTCAAACGGACTGATACCGTTAGAAAGTCAATGAAATGTAGTTTTTGAAACTGTCTCTATTTCTTCAGCGCGCGCTAACGGCTAGGATTGGTCCCACAGTAAAAAATGACTTATTTATCTAAATTTTTAAATAAAGCGCTACCACAGCGCCCAGTGTAATTGCTGAGTTCCAGCAATCATGTCAAATTAAGAAGAATGTTATTTCTTGGAGTCCAATTGTCTCATTTATCACATTTATAAGGTCAAAGTCCAAAATCAGTTCAATTAAGTCCCACAGTCAATCGTTTCACTGTTAAAAGCGATGCAACCTAGTAATATCAGAAAAATATCGCTAAATACATGTTGGTACGAATATGTGACGCAACCGTTGTAACTCAAACGGACTGATACCGTTAGAAAGTCAATGAAATGTAGTTTTTGAAACTGTCTCTATTTCTTCAGCGCGCGCTAACGGCTAGGATTGGTCCCACAGTAAAAAATGACTTATTTATCTAAATTTTTAAATAAAGCGCTACCACAGCGCCCAGTGTAATTGCTGAGTTCCAGCAATCATGTCAAATTAAGAAGAATGTTATTTCTTGGAGTCCAATTGTCTCATTTATCACATTTATAAGGTCAAAGTCCAAAATCAGTTCAATTAAGTCCCACAGTCAATCGTTTCACTGTTAAAAGCGATGCAACCTAGTAATATCAGAAAAATATCGCTAAATACATGTTGGTACGAATATGTGACGCAACCGTTGTAACTCAAACGGACTGATACCGTTAGAAAGTCAATGAAATGTAGTTTTTGAAACTGTCTCTATTTCTTCAGCGCGCGCTAACGGCTAGGATTGGTCCCACAGTAAAAAATGACTTATTTATCTAAATTTTTAAATAAAGCGCTACCACAGCGCCCAGTGTAATTGCTGAGTTCCAGCAATCATGTCAAATTAAGAAGAATGTTATTTCTTGGAGTCCAATTGTCTCATTTATCACATTTATAAGGTCAAAGTCCAAAATCAGTTCAATTAAGTCCCACAGTCAATCGTTTCACTGTTAAAAGCGATGCAACCTAGTAATATCAGAAAAATATCGCTAAATACATGTTGGTACGAATATGTGACGCAACCGTTGTAACTCAAACGGACTGATACCGTTAGAAAGTCAATGAAATGTAGTTTTTGAAACTGTCTCTATTTCTTCAGCGCGCGCTAACGGCTAGGATTGGTCCCACAGTAAAAAATGACTTATTTATCTAAATTTTTAAATAAAGCGCTACCACAGCGCCCAGTGTAATCGCTGAGTTCCAGCAATCATGTCAAATTAAGAAGAATGTTATTTCTTGGAGTCCAATTGTCTCATTTATCACATTTATAAGGTCAAAGTCCAAAATCAGTTCAATTAAGTCCCACAGTCAATCGTTTCACTGTTAAAAGCGATGCAACCTAGTAATATCAGAAAAATATCGCTAAATACATGTTGGTACGAATATGTGACGCAACCGTTGTAACTCAAACGGACTGATACCGTTAGAAAGTCAATGAAATGTAGTTTTTGAAACTGTCTCTATTTCTTCAGCGCGCGCTAACGGCTAGGATTGGTCCCACAGTAAAAAATGACTTATTTATCTAAATTTTTAAATAAAGCGCTACCACAGCGCCCAGTGTAATTGCTGAGTTCCAGCAATCATGTCAAATTAAGAAGAATGTTATTTCTTGGAGTCCAATTGTCTCATTTATCACATTTATAAGGTCAAAGTCCAAAATCAGTTCAATTAAGTCCCACAGTCAATCGTTTCACTGTTAAAAGCGATGCAACCTAGTAATATCAGAAAAATATCGCTAAATACATGTTGGTACGAATATGTGACGCAACCGTTGTAACTCAAACGGACTGATACCGTTAGAAAGTCAATGAAATGTAGTTTTTGAAACTGTCTCTATTTCTTCAGCGCGCGCTAACGGCTAGGATTGGTCCCACAGTAAAAAATGACTTATTTATCTAAATTTTTAAATAAAGCGCTACCACAGCGCCCAGTGTAATTGCTGAGTTCCAGCAATCATGTCAAATTAAGAAGAATGTTATTTCTTGGAGTCCAATTGTCTCATTTATCACATTTATAAGGTCAAAGTCCAAAATCAGTTCAATTAAGTCCCACAGTCAATCGTTTCACTGTTAAAAGCGATGCAACCTAGTAATATCAGAAAAATATCGCTAAATACATGTTGGTACGAATATGTGACGCAACCGTTGTAACTCAAACGGACTGATACCGTTAGAAAGTCAATGAAATGTAGTTTTTGAAACTGTCTCTATTTCTTCAGCGCGCGCTAACGGCTAGGATTGGTCCCACAGTAAAAAATGACTTATTTATCTAAATTTTTAAATAAAGCGCTACCACAGCGCCCAGTGTAATTGCTGAGTTCCAGCAATCATGTCAAATTAAGAAGAATGTTATTTCTTGGAGTCCAATTGTCTCATTTATCACATTTATAAGGTCAAAGTCCAAAATCAGTTCAATTAAGTCCCACAGTCAATCGTTTCACTGTTAAAAGCGATGCAACCTAGTAATATCAGAAAAATATCGCTAAATACATGTTGGTACGAATATGTGACGCAACCGTTGTAACTCAAACGGACTGATACCGTTAGAAAGTCAATGAAATGTAGTTTTTGAAACTGTCTCTATTTCTTCAGCGCGCGCTAACGGCTAGGATTGGTCCCACAGTAAAAAATGACTTATTTATCTAAATTTTTAAATAAAGCGCTACCACAGCGCCCAGTGTAATTGCTGAGTTCCAGCAATCATGTCAAATTAAGAAGAATGTTATTTCTTGGAGTCCAATTGTCTCATTTATCACATTTATAAGGTCAAAGTCCAAAATCAGTTCAATTAAGTCCCACAGTCAATCGTTTCACTGTTAAAAGCGATGCAACCTAGTAATATCAGAAAAATATCGCTAAATACATGTTGGTACGAATATGTGACGCAACCGTTGTAACTCAAACGGACTGATACCGTTAGAAAGTCAATGAAATGTAGTTTTTGAAACTGTCTCTATTTCTTCAGCGCGCGCTAACGGCTAGGATTGGTCCCACAGTAAAAAATGACTTATTTATCTAAATTTTTAAATAAAGCGCTACCACAGCGCCCAGTGTAATGCTGAGTTCCAGCAATCATGTCAAATTAAGAAGAATGTTATTTCTTGGAGTCCAATTGTCTCATTTATCACATTTATAAGGTCAAAGTCCAAAATCAGTTCAATTAAGTCCCACAGTCAATCGTTTCACTGTTAAAAGCGATGCAACCTAGTAATATCAGAAAAATATCGCTAAATACATGTTGGTACGAATATGTGACGCAACCGTTGTAACTCAAACGGACTGATACCGTTAGAAAGTCAATGAAATGTAGTTTTTGAAACTGTCTCTATTTCTTCAGCGCGCGCTAACGGCTAGGATTGGTCCCACAGTAAAAAATGACTTATTTATCTAAATTTTTAAATAAAGCGCTACCACAGCGCCCAGTGTAATTGCTGAGTTCCAGCAATCATGTCAAATTAAGAAGAATGTTATTTCTTGGAGTCCAATTGTCTCATTTATCACATTTATAAGGTCAAAGTCCAAAATCAGTTCAATTAAGTCCCACAGTCAATCGTTTCACTGTTAAAAGCGATGCAACCTAGTAATATCAGAAAAATATCGCTAAATACATGTTGGTACGAATATGTGACGCAACCGTTGTAACTCAAACGGACTGATACCGTTAGAAAGTCAATGAAATGTAGTTTTTGAAACTGTCTCTATTTCTTCAGCGCGCGCTAACGGCTAGGATTGGTCCCACAGTAAAAAATGACTTATTTATCTAAATTTTTAAATAAAGCGCTACCACAGCGCCCAGTGTAATCGCTGAGTTCCAGCAATCATGTCAAATTAAGAAGAATGTTATTTCTTGGAGTCCAATTGTCTCATTTATCACATTTATAAGGTCAAAGTCCAAAATCAGTTCAATTAAGTCCCACAGTCAATCGTTTCACTGTTAAAAGCGATGCAACCTAGTAATATCAGAAAAATATCGCTAAATACATGTTGGTACGAATATGTGACGCAACCGTTGTAACTCAAACGGACTGATACCGTTAGAAAGTCAATGAAATGTAGTTTTTGAAACTGTCTCTATTTCTTCAGCGCGCGCTAACGGCTAGGATTGGTCCCACAGTAAAAAATGACTTATTTATCTAAATTTTTAAATAAAGCGCTACCACAGCGCCCAGTGTAATTGCTGAGTTCCAGCAATCATGTCAAATTAAGAAGAATGTTATTTCTTGGAGTCCAATTGTCTCATTTATCACATTTATAAGGTCAAAGTCCAAAATCAGTTCAATTAAGTCCCACAGTCAATCGTTTCACTGTTAAAAGCGATGCAACCTAGTAATATCAGAAAAATATCGCTAAATACATGTTGGTACGAATATGTGACGCAACCGTTGTAACTCAAACGGATTGATACCGTTAGAAAGTCAATGAAATGTAGTTTTTGAAACTGTCTCTATTTCTTCAGCGCGCGCTAACGGCTAGGATTGGTCCCACAGTAAAAAATGACTTATTTATCTAAATTTTTAAATAAAGCGCTACCACAGCGCCCAGTGTAATTGCTGAGTTCCAGCAATCATGTCAAATTAAGAAGAATGTTATTTCTTGGAGTCCAATTGTCTCATTTATCACATTTATAAGGTCAAAGTCCAAAATCAGTTCAATTAAGTCCCACAGTCAATCGTTTCACTGTTAAAAGCGATGCAACCTAGTAATATCAGAAAAATATCGCTAAATACATGTTGGTACGAATATGTGACGCAACCGTTGTAACTCAAACGGACTGATACCGTTAGAAAGTCAATGAAATGTAGTTTTTGAAACTGTCTCTATTTCTTCAGCGCGCGCTAACGGCTAGGATTGGTCCCACAGTAAAAAATGACTTATTTATCTAAATTTTTAAATAAAGCGCTACCACAGCGCCCAGTGTAATCGCTGAGTTCCAGCAATCATGTCAAATTAAGAAGAATGTTATTTCTTGGAGTCCAATTGTCTCATTTATCACATTTATAAGGTCAAAGTCCAAAATCAGTTCAATTAAGTCCCACAGTCAATCGTTTCACTGTTAAAAGCGATGCAACCTAGTAATATCAGAAAAATATCGCTAAATACATGTTGGTACGAATATGTGACGCAACCGTTGTAACTCAAACGGACTGATACCGTTAGAAAGTCAATGAAATGTAGTTTTTGAAACTGTCTCTATTTCTTCAGCGCGCGCTAACGGCTAGGATTGGTCCCACAGTAAAAAATGACTTATTTATCTAAATTTTTAAATAAAGCGCTACCACAGCGCCCAGTGTAATTGCTGAGTTCCAGCAATCATGTCAAATTAAGAAGAATGTTATTTCTTGGAGTCCAATTGTCTCATTTATCACATTTATAAGGTCAAAGTCCAAAATCAGTTCAATTAAGTCCCACAGTCAATCGTTTCACTGTTAAAAGCGATGCAACCTAGTAATATCAGAAAAATATCGCTAAATACATGTTGGTACGAATATGTGACGCAACCGTTGTAACTCAAACGGATTGATACCGTTAGAAAATCAATGAAATGTAGTTTTTGAAACTGTCTCTATTTCTTCAGCGCGCGCTAACGGCTAGGATTGGTCCCACAGTAAAAAATGACTTATTTATCTAAATTTTTAAATAAAGCGCTACCACAGCGCCCAGTGTAATTGCTGAGTTCCAGCAATCATGTCAAATTAAGAAGAATGTTATTTCTTGGAGTCCAATTGTCTCATTTATCACATTTATAAGGTCAAAGTCCAAAATCAGTTCAATTAAGTCCCACAGTCAATCGTTTCACTGTTAAAAGCGATGCAACCTAGTAATATCAGAAAAATATCGCTAAATACATGTTGGTACGAATATGTGACGCAACTGTTGTAACTCAAACGGACTGATACCGTTAGAAAGTCAATGAAATGTAGTTTTTGAAACTGTCTCTATTTCTTCAGCGCGCGCTAACGGCTAGGATTGGTCCCACAGTAAAAAATGACTTATTTATCTAAATTTTTAAATAAAGCGCTACCACAGCGCCCAGTGTAATCGCTGAGTTCCAGCAATCATGTCAAATTAAGAAGAATGTTATTTCTTGGAGTCCAATTGTCTCATTTATCACATTTATAAGGTCAAAGTCCAAAATCAGTTCAATTAAGTCCCACAGTCAATCGTTTCACTGTTAAAAGCGATGCAACCTAGTAATATCAGAAAAATATCGCTAAATACATGTTGGTACGAATATGTGACGCAACCGTTGTAACTCAAACGGACTGATACCGTTAGAAAGTCAATGAAATGTAGTTTTTGAAACTGTCTCTATTTCTTCAGCGCACGCTAACAGCTAGGATTGGTCCCTAGTAAAAAATGACTTATTTATCTAAATTTTTAAATAAAGCGCTACCACAGCGCCCAGTGTAATTGCTGAGTTCCAGCAATCATGTCAAATTAAGAGAATGTTATTTCTTGGAGTCCAATTGTCTCATTTATCACATTTATAAGGTCAAAGTCCAAAATCAGTTCAATTAAGTCCCACAGTCAATCGTTTCACTGTTAAAAGCGATGCAACCTAGTAATATCAGAAAAATATCGCTAAATACATGTTGGTACGAATATGTGACGCAACCGTTGTAACTCAAACGGACTGATACCGTTAGAAAGTCAATGAAATGTAGTTTTTGAAACTGTCTCTATTTCTTCAGCGCGCGCTAACGGCTAGGATTGGTCCCACAGTAAAAAATGACTTATTTATCTAAATTTTTAAATAAAGCGCTACCACAGCGCCCAGTGTAATTGCTGAGTTCCAGCAATCATGTCAAATTAAGAAGAATGTTATTTCTTGGAGTCCAATTGTCTCATTTATCACATTTATAAGGTCAAAGTCCAAAATCAGTTCAATTAAGTCCCACAGTCAATCGTTTCACTGTTAAAAGCGATGCAACCTAGTAATATCAGAAAAATATCGCTAAATACATGTTGGTACGAATATGTGACGCAACCGTTGTAACTCAAACGGACTGATACCGTTAGAAAGTCAATGAAATGTAGTTTTTGAAACTGTCTCTATTTCTTCAGCGCGCGCTAACGGCTAGGATTGGTCCCACAGTAAAAAATGACTTATTTATCTAAATTTTTAAATAAAGCGCTACCACAGCGCCCAGTGTAATTGCTGAGTTCCAGCAATCATGTCAAATTAAGAAGAATGTTATTTCTTGGAGTCCAATTGTCTCATTTATCACATTTATAAGGTCAAAGTCCAAAATCAGTTCAATTAAGTCCCACAGTCAATCGTTTCACTGTTAAAAGCGATGCAACCTAGTAATATCAGAAAAATATCGCTAAATACATGTTGGTACGAATATGTGACGCAACCGTTGTAACTCAAACGGATTGATACCGTTAGAAAATCAATGAAATGTAGTTTTTGAAACTGTCTCTATTTCTTCAGCGCGCGCTAACAGCTAGGATTGGTCCCACAGTAAAAAATGACTTATTTATCTAAATTTTTAAATAAAGCGCTACCACAGCGCCCAGTGTAATTGCTGAGTTCCAGCAATCATGTCAAATTAAGAAGAATGTTATTTCTTGGAGTCCAATTGTCTCATTTATCACATTTATAAGGTCAAAGTCCAAAATCAGTTCAATTAAGTCCCACAGTCAATCGTTTCACTGTTAAAAGCGATGCAACCTAGTAATATCAGAAAAATATCGCTAAATACATGTTGGTACGAATATGTGACGCAACCGTTGTAACTCAAACGGATTGATACCGTTAGAAAATCAATGAAATGTAGTTTTTGAAACTGTCTCTATTTCTTCAGCGCGCGCTAACAGCTAGGATTGGTCTCTAGTAAAAAATGACTTATTTATCTAAATTTTTAAATAAAGCGCTACCACAGCGCCCAGTGTAATTGCTGAGTTCCAGCAATCATGTCAAATTAAGAGGAATGTTATTTCTTGGAGTCCAATTGTCTCATTTATCACATTTATAAGGTCAAAGTCCAAAACCAGTTCAATTAAGTCCCACAGTCAATCGTTTCACTGTTAGAAGCGATGCAACCTAGTAAATCAGAAAAATATCGCTAAATACATGTTGGTACGAATATGTGACGCAACCGTTGTAACTCAAACGGACTGATACCGTTAGAAAGTCAATGAAATGTAGTTTTTGAAACTGTCTCTATTTCTTCAGCGCGCGCTAACGGCTAGGATTGGTCCCACAGTAAAAAATGACTTATTTATCTAAATTTTTAAATAAAGCGCTACCACAGCGCCCAGTGTAATTGCTGAGTTCCAGCAATCATGTCAAATTAAGAAGAATGTTATTTCTTGGAGTCCAATTGTCTCATTTATCACATTTATAAGGTCAAAGTCCAAAATCAGTTCAATTAAGTCCCACAGTCAATCGTTTCACTGTTAAAAGCGATGCAACCTAGTAATATCAGAAAAATATCGCTAAATACATGTTGGTACGAATATGTGACGCAACCGTTGTAACTCAAACGGACTGATACCGTTAGAAAGTCAATGAAATGTAGTTTTTGAAACTGTCTCTATTTCTTCAGCGCGCGCTAACGGCTAGGATTGGTCCCACAGTAAAAAATGACTTATTTATCTAAATTTTTAAATAAAGCGCTACCACAGCGCCCAGTGTAATTGCTGAGTTCCAGCAATCATGTCAAATTAAGAAGAATGTTATTTCTTGGAGTCCAATTGTCTCATTTATCACATTTATAAGGTCAAAGTCCAAAATCAGTTCAATTAAGTCCCACAGTCAATCGTTTCACTGTTAAAAGCGATGCAACCTAGTAATATCAGAAAAATATCGCTAAATACATGTTGGTACGAATATGTGACGCAACCGTTGTAACTCAAACGGATTGATACCGTTAGAAAATCAATGAAATGTAGTTTTTGAAACTGTCTCTATTTCTTCAGCGCGCGCTAACGGCTAGGATTGGTCCCCAGTAAAAAATGACTTATTTATCTAAATTTTTAAATAAAGCGCTACCACAGCGCCCAGTGTAATTGCTGAGTTCCAGCAATCATGTCAAATTAAGAAGAATGTTATTTCTTGGAGTCCAATTGTCTCATTTATCACATTTATAAGGTCAAAGTCCAAAATCAGTTCAATTAAGTCCCACAGTCAATCGTTTCACTGTTAAAAGCGATGCAACCTAGTAATATCAGAAAAATATCGCTAAATACATGTTGGTACGAATATGTGACGCAACCGTTGTAACTCAAACGGACTGATACCGTTAGAAAGTCAATGAAATGTAGTTTTTGAAACTGTCTCTATTTCTTCAGCGCGCGCTAACGGCTAGGATTGGTCCCACAGTAAAAAATGACTTATTTATCTAAATTTTTAAATAAAGCGCTACCACAGCGCCCAGTGTAATCGCTGAGTTCCAGCAATCATGTCAAATTAAGAAGAATGTTATTTCTTGGAGTCCAATTGTCTCATTTATCACATTTATAAGGTCAAAGTCCAAAATCAGTTCAATTAAGTCCCACAGTCAATCGTTTCACTGTTAAAAGCGATGCAACCTAGTAATATCAGAAAAATATCGCTAAATACATGTTGGTACGAATATGTGACGCAACCGTTGTAACTCAAACGGACTGATACCGTTAGAAAGTCAATGAAATGTAGTTTTTGAAACTGTCTCTATTTCTTCAGCGCGCGTTAACGGCTAGGATTGGTCCCACAGTAAAAAATGACTTATTTATCTAAATTTTTAAATAAAGCGCTACCACAGCGCCCAGTGTAATTGCTGAGTTCCAGCAATCATGTCAAATTAAGAAGAATGTTATTTCTTGGAGTCCAATTGTCTCATTTATCACATTTATAAGGTCAAAGTCCAAAATCAGTTCAATTAAGTCCCACAGTCAATCGTTTCACTGTTAAAAGCGATGCAACCTAGTAATATCAGAAAAATATCGCTAAATACATGTTGGTACGAATATGTGACGCAACCGTTGTAACTCAAACGGACTGATACCGTTAGAAAGTCAATGAAATGTAGTTTTTGAAACTGTCTCTATTTCTTCAGCGCGCGCTAACGGCTAGGATTGGTCCCACAGTAAAAAATGACTTATTTATCTAAATTTTTAAATAAAGCGCTACCACAGCGCCCAGTGTAATTGCTGAGTTCCAGCAATCATGTCAAATTAAGAAGAATGTTATTTCTTGGAGTCCAATTGTCTCATTTATCACATTTATAAGGTCAAAGTCCAAAATCAGTTCAATTAAGTCCCACAGTCAATCGTTTCACTGTTAAAAGCGATGCAACCTAGTAATATCAGAAAAATATCGCTAAATACATGTTGGTACGAATATGTGACGCAACCGTTGTAACTCAAACGGACTGATACCGTTAGAAAGTCAATGAAATGTAGTTTTTGAAACTGTCTCTATTTCTTCAGCGCGCGCTAACGGCTAGGATTGGTCCCACAGTAAAAAATGACTTATTTATCTAAATTTTTAAATAAAGCGCTACCACAGCGCCCAGTGTAATTGCTGAGTTCCAGCAATCATGTCAAATTAAGAAGAATGTTATTTCTTGGAGTCCAATTGTCTCATTTATCACATTTATAAGGTCAAAGTCCAAAATCAGTTCAATTAAGTCCCACAGTCAATCGTTTCACTGTTAAAAGCGATGCAACCTAGTAATATCAGAAAAATATCGCTAAATACATGTTGGTACGAATATGTGACGCAACCGTTGTAACTCAAACGGACTGATACCGTTAGAAAGTCAATGAAATGTAGTTTTTGAAACTGTCTCTATTTCTTCAGCGCGCGTTAACGGCTAGGATTGGTCCCACAGTAAAAAATGACTTATTTATCTAAATTTTTAAATAAAGCGCTACCACAGCGCCCAGTGTAATGCTGAGTTCCAGCAATCATGTCAAATTAAGAAGAATGTTATTTCTTGGAGTCCAATTGTCTCATTTATCATATTTATAAGGTCAAAGTCCAAAATCAGTTCAATTAAGTCCCACAGTCAATCGTTTCACTGTTAAAAGCGATGCAACCTAGTAATATCAGAAAAATATCGCTAAATACATGTTGGTACGAATATGTGACGCAACCGTTGTAACTCAAACGGATTGATACCGTTAGAAAATCAATGAAATGTAGTTTTTGAAACTGTCTGTATTTCTTCAGCGCACGCTAACAGCTAGGATTGGTCTCTAGTAAAAAATGACTTATTTATCTAAATTTTTAAATAAAGCGCTACCACAGCGCCCAGTGTAATTGCTGAGTTCCAGCAATCATGTCAAATTAAGAGGAATGTTATTTCTTGGAGTCCAATTGTCTCATTTATCACATTTATAAGGTCAAAGTCCAAAACCAGTTCAATTAAGTCCCACAGTCAATCGTTTCACTGTTAGAAGCGATGCAACCTAGTAAAATCAGAAAAATATCGCTAAATACATGTTGGTACGAATATGTGACGCAACCGTTGTAACTCAAACGGACTGATACCGTTAGAAAGTCAATGAAATGTAGTTTTTGAAACTGTCTCTATTTCTTCAGCGCGCGCTAACGGCTAGGATTGGTCCCACAGTAAAAAATGACTTATTTATCTAAATTTTTAAATAAAGCGCTACCACAGCGCCCAGTGTAATTGCTGAGTTCCAGCAATCATGTCAAATTAAGAAGAATGTTATTTCTTGGAGTCCAATTGTCTCATTTATCACATTTATAAGGTCAAAGTCCAAAATCAGTTCAATTAAGTCCCACAGTCAATCGTTTCACTGTTAAAAGCGATGCAACCTAGTAATATCAGAAAAATATCGCTAAATACATGTTGGTACGAATATGTGACGCAACCGTTGTAACTCAAACGGACTGATACCGTTAGAAAGTCAATGAAATGTAGTTTTTGAAACTGTCTCTATTTCTTCAGCGCGCGCTAACGGCTAGGATTGGTCCCACAGTAAAAAATGACTTATTTATCTAAATTTTTAAATAAAGCGCTACCACAGCGCCCAGTGTAATTGCTGAGTTCCAGCAATCATGTCAAATTAAGAAGAATGTTATTTCTTGGAGTCCAATTGTCTCATTTATCACATTTATAAGGTCAAAGTCCAAAATCAGTTCAATTAAGTCCCACAGTCAATCGTTTCACTGTTAAAAGCGATGCAACCTAGTAATATCAGAAAAATATCGCTAAATACATGTTGGTACGAATATTTGACGCAACCGTTGTAACTCAAACGGATTGATACCGTTAGAAAATCAATGAAATGTAGTTTTTGAAACTGTCTGTATTTCTTCAGCGCACGCTAACAGCTAGGATTGGTCTCTAGTAAAAAATGACTTATTTATCTAAATTTTTATATAAAGCGCTACCACAGCGCCCAGTGTAATTGCTGAGTTCCAGCAATCATGTCAAATTAAGAGGAATGTTATTTCTTGGAGTCCAATTGTCTCATTTATCACATTTATAAGGTCAAAGTCCAAAACCAGTTCAATTAAGTCCCACAGTCAATCGTTTCACTGTTAGAAGCGATGCAACCTAGTAAATCAGAAAAATATCGCTAAATACATGTTGGTACGAATATGTGACGCAACCGTTGTAACTCAAACGGACTGATACCGTTAGAAAGTCAATGAAATGTAGTTTTTGAAACTGTCTCTATTTCTTCGCCGCGTACGCTAACGGCTAGGATTGGTCCCACAGTAAAAAATGACTTATTTATCTAAATTTTTAAATAAAGCGCTACCACAGCGCCCAGTGTAATTGCTGAGTTCCAGCAATCATGTCAAATTAAGAAGAATGTTATTTCTTGGAGTCCAATTGTCTCATTTATCACATTTATAAGGTCAAAGTCCAAAATCAGTTCAATTAAGTCCCACAGTCAATCGTTTCACTGTTAAAAGCGATGCAACCTAGTAATATCAGAAAAATATCGCTAAATACATGTTGGTACGAATATGTGACGCAACCGTTGTAACTCAAACGGACTGATACCGTTAGAAAGTCAATGAAATGTAGTTTTTGAAACTGTCTCTATTTCTTCAGCGCGCGCTAACGGCTAGGATTGGTCCCACAGTAAAAAATGACTTATTTATCTAAATTTTTAAATAAAGCGCTACCACAGCGCCCAGTGTAATTGCTGAGTTCCAGCAATCATGTCAAATTAAGAAGAATGTTATTTCTTGGAGTCCAATTGTCTCATTTATCATATTTATAAGGTCAAAGTCCAAAATCAGTTCAATTAAGTCCCACAGTCAATCGTTTCACTGTTAAAAGCGATGCAACCTAGTAATATCAGAAAAATATCGCTAAATACATGTTGGTACGAATATTTGACGCAACCGTTGTAACTCAAACGGATTGATACCGTTAGAAAATCAATGAAATGTAGTTTTTGAAACTGTCTGTATTTCTTCAGCGCACGCTAACAGCTAGGATTGGTCTCTAGTAAAAAATGACTTATTTATCTAAATTTTTAAATAAAGCGCTACCACAGCGCCCAGTGTAATTGCTGAGTTCCAGCAATCATGTCAAATTAAGAGGAATGTTATTTCTTGGAGTCCAATTGTCTCATTTATCACATTTATAAGGTCAAAGTCCAAAATCAGTTCAATTAAGTCCCACAGTCAATCGTTTCACTGTTAAAAGCGATGCAACCTAGTAATATCAGAAAAATATCGCTAAATACATGTTGGTACGAATATGTGACGCAACCGTTGTAACTCAAACGGACTGATACCGTTAGAAAATCAATGAAATGTAGTTTTTGAAACTGTCTCTATTTCTTCAGCGCGCGCTAACGGCTAGGATTGGTCCCACAGTAAAAAATGACTTATTTATCTAAATTTTTAAATAAAGCGCTACCACAGCGCCCAGTGTAATTGCTGAGTTCCAGCAATCATGTCAAATTAAGAAGAATGTTATTTCTTGGAGTCCAATTGTCTCATTTATCACATTTATAAGGTCAAAGTCCAAAATCAGTTCAATTAAGTCCCACAGTCAATCGTTTCACTGTTAAAAGCGATGCAACCTAGTAATATCAGAAAAATATCGCTAAATACATGTTGGTACGAATATGTGACGCAACCGTTGTAACTCAAACGGACTGATACCGTTAGAAAGTCAATGAAATGTAGTTTTTGAAACTGTCTCTATTTCTTCAGCGCGCGCTAACGGCTAGGATTGGTCCCACAGTAAAAAATGACTTATTTATCTAAATTTTTAAATAAAGCGCTACCACAGCGCCCAGTGTAATTGCTGAGTTCCAGCAATCATGTCAAATTAAGAGAATGTTATTTCTTGGAGTCCAATTGTCTCATTTATCACATTTATAAGGTCAAAGTCCAAAATCAGTTCAATTAAGTCCCACAGTCAATCGTTTCACTGTTAAAAGCGATGCAACCTAGTAATATCAGAAAAATATCGCTAAATACATGTTGGTACGAATATGTGACGCAACCGTTGTAACTCAAACGGACTGATACCGTTAGAAAGTCAATGAAATGTAGTTTTTGAAACTGTCTCTATTTCTTCAGCGCGCGCTAACGGCTAGGATTGGTCCCACAGTAAAAAATGACTTATTTATCTAAATTTTTAAATAAAGCGCTACCACAGCGCCCAGTGTAATTGCTGAGTTCCAGCAATCATGTCAAATTAAGAAGAATGTTATTTCTTGGAGTCCAATTGTCTCATTTATCATATTTATAAGGTCAAAGTCCAAAATCAGTTCAATTAAGTCCCACAGTCAATCGTTTCACTGTTAAAAGCGATGCAACCTAGTAATATCAGAAAAATATCGCTAAATACATGTTGGTACGAATATTTGACGCAACCGTTGTAACTCAAACGGATTGATACCGTTAGAAAATCAATGAAATGTAGTTTTTGAAACTGTCTCTATTTCTTCAGCGCGCGCTAACAGCTAGGATTGGTCCCTAGTAAAAAATGACTTATTTATCTAAATTTTTAAATAAAGCGCTACCACAGCGCCCAGTGTAATTGCTGAGTTCCAGCAATCATGTCAAATTAAGAGGAATGTTATTTCTTGGAGTCCAATTGTCTCATTTATCACATTTATAAGGTCAAAGTCCAAAACCAGTTCAATTAAGTCCCACAGTCAATCGTTTCACTGTTAAAAGCGATGCAACCTAGTAATATCAGAAAAATATCGCTAAATACATGTTGGTACGAATATGTGACGCAACCGTTGTAACTCAAACGGACTGATACCGTTAGAAAGTCAATGAAATGTAGTTTTTGAAACTGTCTCTATTTCTTCAGCGCGCGCTAACGGCTAGGATTGGTCCCACAGTAAAAAATGACTTATTTATCTAAATTTTTAAATAAAGCGCTACCACAGCGCCCAGTGTAATGCTGAGTTCCAGCAATCATGTCAAATTAAGAAGAATGTTATTTCTTGGAGTCCAATTGTCTCATTTATCACATTTATAAGGTCAAAGTCCAAAATCAGTTCAATTAAGTCCCACAGTCAATCGTTTCACTGTTAAAAGCGATGCAACCTAGTAATATCAGAAAAATATCGCTAAATACATGTTGGTACGAATATGTGACGCAACCGTTGTAACTCAAACGGATTGATACCGTTAGAAAATCAATGAAATGTAGTTTTTGAAACTGTCTCTATTTCTTCAGCGCGCGCTAACGGCTAGGATTGGTCCAACAGTAAAAAATGACTTATTTATCTAAATTTTTAAATAAAGCGCTACCACAGCGCCCAGTGTAATTGCTGAGTTCCAGCAATCATGTCAAATTAAGAAGAATGTTATTTCTTGGAGTCCAATTGTCTCATTTATCACATTTATAAGGTCAAAGTCCAAAATCAGTTCAATTAAGTCCCACAGTCAATCGTTTCACTGTTAAAAGCGATGCAACCTAGTAATATCAGAAAAATATCGCTAAATACATGTTGGTACGAATATGTGACGCAACCGTTGTAACTCAAACGGACTGATACCGTTAGAAAGTCAATGAAATGTAGTTTTTGAAACTGTCTCTATTTCTTCAGCGCGCGCTAACGGCTAGGATTGGTCCCACAGTAAAAAATGACTTATTTATCTAAATTTTTAAATAAAGCGCTACCACAGCGCCCAGTGTAATCGCTGAGTTCCAGCAATCATGTCAAATTAAGAAGAATGTTATTTCTTGGAGTCCAATTGTCTCATTTATCACATTTATAAGGTCAAAGTCCAAAATCAGTTCAATTAAGTCCCACAGTCAATCGTTTCACTGTTAAAAGCGATGCAACCTAGTAATATCAGAAAAATATCGCTAAATACATGTTGGTACGAATATGTGACGCAACCGTTGTAACTCAAACGGACTGATACCGTTAGAAAGTCAATGAAATGTAGTTTTTGAAACTGTCTCTATTTCTTCAGCGCGCGCTAACGGCTAGGATTGGTCCCACAGTAAAAAATGACTTATTTATCTAAATTTTTAAATAAAGCGCTACCACAGCGCCCAGTGTAATGCTGAGTTCCAGCAATCATGTCAAATTAAGAAGAATGTTATTTCTTGGAGTCCAATTGTCTCATTTATCACATTTATAAGGTCAAAGTCCAAAATCAGTTCAATTAAGTCCCACAGTCAATCGTTTCACTGTTAAAAGCGATGCAACCTAGTAATATCAGAAAAATATCGCTAAATACATGTTGGTACGAATATGTGACGCAACCGTTGTAACTCAAACGGATTGATACCGTTAGAAAATCAATGAAATGTAGTTTTTGAAACTGTCTCTATTTCTTCAGCGCGCGCTAACGGCTAGGATTGGTCCCACAGTAAAAAATGACTTATTTATCTAAATTTTTAAATAAAGCGCTACCACAGCGCCCAGTGTAATTGCTGAGTTCCAGCAATCATGTCAAATTAAGAAGAATGTTATTTCTTGGAGTCCAATTGTCTCATTTATCACATTTATAAGGTCAAAGTCCAAAATCAGTTCAATTAAGTCCCACAGTCAATCGTTTCACTGTTAAAAGCGATGCAACCTAGTAATATCAGAAAATATCGCTAAATACATGTTGGTACGAATATGTGACGCAACCGTTGTAACTCAAACGGACTGATACCGTTAGAAAGTCAATGAAATGTAGTTTTTGAAACTGTCTCTATTTCTTCAGCGCGCGCTAACGGCTAGGATTGGTCCCACAGTAAAAAATGACTTATTTATCTAAATTTTTAAATAAAGCCCTACCACAGCGCCCAGTGTAATGCTGAGTTCCAGCAATCATGTCAAATTAAGAAGAATGTTATTTCTTGGAGTCCAATTGTCTCATTTATCACATTTATAAGGTCAAAGTCCAAAATCAGTTCAATTAAGTCCCACAGTCAATCGTTTCACTGTTAAAAGCGATGCAACCTAGTAATATCAGAAAAATATCGCTAAATACATGTTGGTACGAATATGTGACGCAACCGTTGTAACTCAAACGGACTGATACCGTTAGAAAGTCAATGAAATGTAGTTTTTGAAACTGTCTCTATTTCTTCAGCGCGCGCTAACGGCTAGGATTGGTCCCACAGTAAAAAATGACTTATTTATCTAAATTTTTAAATAAAGCGCTACCACAGCGCCCAGTGTAATTGCTGAGTTCCAGCAATCATGTCAAATTAAGAAGAATGTTATTTCTTGGAGTCCAATTGTCTCATTTATCATATTTATAAGGTCAAAGTCCAAAATCAGTTCAATTAAGTCCCACAGTCAATCGTTTCACTGTTAAAAGCGATGCAACCTAGTAATATCAGAAAAATATCGCTAAATACATGTTGGTACGAATATTTGACGCAACCGTTGTAACTCAAACGGATTGATACCGTTAGAAAATCAATGAAATGTAGTTTTTGAAACTGTCTGTATTTCTTCAGCGCACGCTAACAGCTAGGATTGGTCTCACAGTAAAAAATGACTTATTTATCTAAATTTTTAAATAAAGCGCTACCACAGCGCCCAGTGTAATTGCTGAGTTCCAGCAATCATGTCAAATTAAGAGGAATGTTATTTCTTGGAGTCCAATTGTCTCATTTATCACATTTATAAGGTCAAAGTCCAAAACCAGTTCAATTAAGTCCCACAGTCAATCGTTTCACTGTTAGAAGCGATGCAACCTAGTAAAATCAGAAAAATATCGCTAAATACATGTTGGTACGAATATGTGACGCAACCGTTGTAACTCAAACGGACTGATACCGTTAGAAAGTCAATGAAATGTAGTTTTTGAAACTGTCTCTATTTCTTCAGCGCGTGCTAACGGCTAGGATTGGTCCCACAGTAAAAAATGACTTATTTATCTAAATTTTTAAATAAAGCCCTACCACAGCGCCCAGTGTAATTGCTGAGTTCCAGCAATCATGTCAAATTAAGAAGAATGTTATTTCTTGGAGTCCAATTGTCTCATTTATCACATTTATAAGGTCAAAGTCCAAAATCAGTTCAATTAAGTCCCACAGTCAATCGTTTCACTGTTAAAAGCGATGCAACCTAGTAATATCAGAAAAATATCGCTAAATACATGTTGGTACGAATATGTGACGCAACCGTTGTAACTCCAAACGGACTGATACCGTTAGAAAGTCAATGAAATGTAGTTTTTGAAACTGTCTCTATTTCTTCAGCGCGCTAACCGCTAACAGTAGGATTGGTCCCAGTAAAAATGACTTATTTATCTAAATTTTTAAATTAAAGCGCTACCACAGCGCCCAGTGTAATTCGCTGAGTTCCAGCAATCATGTCAAATTAAGAGAATGTTATTTCTTGGAGTCCAATTGTCTCATTTATCACATTTATAAGGTCAAAGTCCAAAATCAGTTCAATTAAGTCCCACAGTCAATCGTTTCACTGTTAAAAGCGATGCAACCTAGTAATATCAGAAAAATATCGCTAAATACATGTTGTCGAATATGTGACGCAACGTTGTAACTCAAACGGACTGATACCGTTAGAAATCAATGAAATGTAGTTTTGAAACTGTCTCTATTTCTTTCAGCGCGCGCTAACGGCTAGGATTGGTCCCACAGTAAAAAATGACTTATTTATCTAAATTTTAAATAAAGCGCTACCACAGCGCCCAGTGTAATTGCTGAGTCCAGCAATCATGTCAAATTAAGAAGAATGTTATTTCTTGGAGTCCAATTGTCTCATTTATCACATTTATAAGGTCAAAGTCCAAAATCAGTTCAATTAAGTCCCACAGTCAATCGTTTCACTGTTAAAAGCGATGCAACCTAGTAATATCAGAAAAATATCGCTAAATACATGTTGGTACGAATATGTGACGCAACCGTTGTAACTCAAACGGATTGATACCGTTAGAAAAGTCAATGAAATGTAGTTTTTGAAACTGTCTCTATTTCTTCAGCGCGCTAACGGCTAGGATTGGTCCCACAGTAAAAAATGACTTATTCATCTAAATTTTTAAATAAAGCGCTACCACAGCGCCCAGTGTAATGCTAGTTCCAGCAATCATGTCAATTAAGAGAATGTTATTTCTTGAGTCCAATTGTCTCATTTATCACATTTATAAGGTCAAAGTCC
>JASGCC010002916.1:0-26133 GCA_030067915.1 Hydractinia echinata
ATACCATCCTCTCCCGCAAAAAATATGCACAAAATGTAAAAATTAATTGGTTAACAAAACAATTTTTTTGTCTAATGATCCATACTGACTTTACCAAACATTTTAAACTGAAATGTCGAAAAAGCAATGAGCAAGGAGTAAATTTCAAATCAACAAAAATTATTATTTTGAAAACATTGAAAAGTTTACAATAAATGTAGAACACAAAGGTTTCTGAGGAGCAAATCAAAATATGAACAAAAATCAGTTCAATTGGCATGTTCTATATTGTCTTCACCCATAAAATCTTCCACAAAAAGGATATGAAACCCATCAAATTCAACTCAGAAAAAGCAGTCACTTCAGTGCATACAAAAATACAACTTGGAAAGTGTAGAATATCAAATTATTTTTTTAGTATATATACTTGCATACGGTCCTCCCTCACAACAGTTAAACAGTTTCAGTTTGAACATTCAGTAATTTTTTATCATCACCAAATATTTATTCCCGTAATTACATTACTTACAGTTAGTTTAAAGTTTAAAAAAAGTTTATAAAACAAAATATAAAAAAAATCAACCTACACAACAGCTCACAGCTCACAATTGTACAAAAATTTGTTCTTTCAGTATTTTGCATGTGGTCTTTTTCCACAAAAGTTTACACAGCATTTAAAAAACAGCAGTTTGCAACACAAACAATATAAACGGCAACCATAGAAATTTTAACCACAAATGTAAAAAAACCAGGTAAATTTCCCCAAAAATGTCAACATCCTTTGTAAAAATATCAACCACCACCCTTGTAAAAATATATATAACCTGGTAATTTACATGCGGGCTCACAGAAGTGTAACAGGATGTCAACAACAAAACAATAAAACTTACTCCAATTAACGCACACACTTTAGTTTTACAAAATTATTCCTCTTAAAGTAAAGTTTGCAGAAAACGTGAGAAAAATTATTCCTCACACTACCCTAAAAGTTCAATAAGTCTTTCTAAGATTTTGTGGCTTGTTACATCATAATTCATGCTCAAATAAGATCCCTAAGTTTGACTACTAAGGTGGATATAAATAGCTAAAAGAGGAATAACAACATTAATCATCAGTTAGCTAGCTAGGTTTAGCTATGGAGCTTGAAGGTAACATTAGATAAGACAGATACCCAGTTAATAATAGTTAAACTGGGAAGACGCATATAGCCAGCTAGCTATTTATGCTTAGTAAAACACATATAAAGAGAAACAATAGCAATATAAAAATTATGACATTTACAGTAATTAGTTACGCACCAGGGGAAACATTAATTATGCAAAAAGTGTAAAAAAAATATGCTAGCCTTTTTATAAAAAACGCGGTAAAATATAAAATATAAAGAATTTGAAGCTTTTAAGTGACTTTTCCTGGCAAATGCGAGTCTGCCTGACACGTAACTGTAGCAACATAAAAACATAACGTCTAAAAATATATAAAAAGTTCTTACTATTTGTGAATCCAAATCTACTTTAAACCCAAGCTTTCATTTTCTACTTCTAACTTTTCTTTACTACTTCTAGCTCCACTCTTCACTTTCGAAGTAACTTCTTGTGGCTTCTAACTTTACTTTTGTACTTCTATGTTCACATAAAATATATATAAAAAAGAACAGAGTGTAAAACCAATTGGCAAATTTTTTAGGCTAATTAGTCAAATTAGAAATGCAAAAACAAAGTTTGAGTCATAATTCATGTTAAAACAACAACAATCAATTTAACAGTTCATTTTATGTCAATTTTTGCACTAAATTTGCAACACAAAATACAAATTCTAAATAATTCCTATGGTTTTCCTCAAAAGTTTAATCAAAATATAAAAGATGAGAGGTGAACGACAAAATCAAAGTTTGCAGAATTTAATTATTTTGGTATATATATGTCTATTAATATATATATATGCCCTTTTTAACAATATTTCAATCCAAAATGTGAAAAAGAAAAACAGTTTGCAACAAAATCAGTTATTCTGATGATATTGCATACACTTTTTCTCCACAAAAGTGTAAAAAAGGAATGGTTGTAGGAAATACTTCTGATTCAACAAAAATCAGTATTGCATCTTGTACTCATTAAATATTACCCAAAATTTCAAAAAACTGCGATTTGGAACGCATCAAATTTATAAATAGAGAGGGATCAGTCATTTCGGTATGTTGTACAGAGTCCTGCCCGGTAAGAATTTATACAAAAATATAAAAAAAAAACACAAGTTTTTTCGGTGTTGTTACAAAATGTCATAAACAAAAACATTCTAGTCAGAACATCTAGAACAACAAAAATCACTACACTTAAGGTACCAGAATTACTACATGTTAAATAAAAATCGTTTCGTCATATTGCATGTAACCGATGTATATAAGTTTAGTTACACAAAATGTGAAAAATACATTAATTTGCATACACAAAATGTGAAAAATACATTATATATTTGCTTAAAAACAGTCCTTAAACTCTTCTTAAATATTATGTAATACTTTTTTAAAAGTTGTTGTGGCTTGTTAATTTAAGCTTAAAATGTCAAGTGAAATAAGTTACGGTCACATTCTTAGCAAAGACCACTAAGATAACACTATGGTAGCTGGCTTACATGTAGATAGATAGATAGATAGATGTGCATATTTTACATGGCTAGCCTCACAAACATCGAGGGATATACCCTGTCTATTATTTCCAGGAGGGGCCATGGCTTAGATGGAGAGTCCTAGAGTATTTAATGCTCATTTTGAGCTACGCAGACCCAATTAGGACCCGCACTCTACTAGACAACTCCCGGCAACATCCAACGGCCCACATAGTGTGCCATCTCCCCAATTTCCCTCACATGGCTTGGGTTAACCCGGGGCTATGGTAACATTCACTCGCCCATGTTGAATCGCCGTCAAGAGGAATCGAACCCCGTCGCCCGCACAGAGTACGAGAGCTATAACCACTAATCTACGGCGCCACAATAACCACTAATCTATGGCGCCACATGTAAAAAGCAACATAAAACTGAAGCTAACATAAGCTAGCTACAGCAGCTAATAGCTGGTCAGTTGAATATAAACTGGAGACTTAGCTAGGTATAAAGAACATGGCTACATATTTATAAATTCTGAGGTAGCTAGCTATTTAGCTAGGTTGTTGTTGGTGTGTGGTTGGCTTTATGATGCTAGCTAACAAACATGTCTCGCATCAATAATATCATCAAAACTAAAAAAAAACATAAACAAACCTTTGAAACCTTGCTATACTTCATTTACATACCATGCCCTTTTTCAAATGTTTTTGTAGATTTATTTTGAAGGCAAGAGAAGACAAATGCTTAAAAAGGACAGCCATCTTTTTTGCAAACACAATTTCCGTTACTTTGTGCTAGAACTTCATTTAACAAACCACACAAAACTCGGCTTTTCTCGACAAAGAAGACATATTTTTTTCGGTAATATCAAAGATTTTTTTCGGCAACATCAAAGGAAAATGAACACATCCACTTTGCCTGTCACAGACAGACGGACACACTCTCCGTATTATTATAAGAGATGCTCAATTTGTTGAGAAACAAACTCCTGATAATGAGATCCATGTAAAGATTGGTGGGGACAATGGCGGGAAATCGTTTAAAATGTCCTATCAATGCTGTAACACACTTCATCCAAACAGTAAATGGAATACGGTTGTGTTCAGTGTTTTCGAAGCAAAGGACTACCGAGTAAATCTGAAGATAGGGCTTGACAGATTTAAATCTCAAATTGATAATTTACAAACACAAAACTGGAGGTTTTAATATTTTTTTAGGTAAATACATTTAGGAATGTATACATATCTACAACTAACAGATATTATAAACTCTTTTTTTTTGAGAACAAGAAATATAAGAGTTTTCATTTTTGGTGATTATGAGTTCCTTTGTGCTATTTATGGGTTGACTGGAGCAAATGGTATTGCATTAGTTGATGATTTTAATAAATAAATTATAACTTATTAATAATTTTTTTAAAAATTGACTTTTTAATTAAGGTCGTCACTGCTGCTTATTTTGCAACATAACATCAAAAGAATTACAAGTATCATTGGCAACAAGAGGAAATTATGAAAAACGAATACTACTCACTATGAAATCTGATTACGATAAATTCCAAGCTGCTGGTGGAAATATAAAAGATGCGAAACACTTTAACAATGTTATCGATGAAGTTATGTTTAATGTTCCCATAGAGCAAGTGAGTCTTTTTTATTAACTAAGCCATCTAAGTAATGATGGTGAATGAGTTCATCACGCTAACCTCTCCATTGACATACATTTTTATACTAATATTTTTTCATTGTGGATTGTTAAAACCTTGAACGTTAACATATACTTTTCTTCTAGGTTGCATTACCAGCTCTACATATTTCGTTGGGGTCGTATCTTAAATTCTTCAATATGCTTGAAGATCGTTGTCATCTTTTGGATGTGAAAATTGCAGGACGTTAGATCAAAATGATTTTGATGCATATGTTACTACACAGTCCAAAATAAGAGACCTTGAATATCTCGCAGGCGACTACGAAAACAAAATAAATTTGGTTTACGAAGCAATAAATTCAAATATTTAAAAAAATCCTGATCAAGAGGTAGAAATCAATGAAGTTTTTGAACCTCGGTTGGTCCATTTAAAAACCAAATTAAAAGAAAAGGTAATTATGTTTGTTTTTATTACTTATAGTCATTAATATTGCACTACTAAAAATTATATGTACATTATCTATTTAGTTGTCACAAATTGATGAGCTAAACAAAAAACGTAAACTTGATAAAAGTGATGGGCCTCTAGTACAGTTACTGGATAAAGTACTAAACGAACTTGGAATGGAGCGTCAAGCATATCATGGAATGTCCTTTGTAGGCAATCATGTCAACAAATTGTTGAAGGTTGATCAGATTAATATAACGCTTAACCTTTGCATCACATCATCTGCTCAAAGTTACAAATTTAATACTGCTTAATATATTTTAGTTAGAAAACAACTTGCAGCTTTGTAATGCTATACCTAAAGAAGTTTACCGAATGGGTTTCGTTGACACAGATATTCACACAGATCCATTCAAATAGCAACACAGTTCAAACACCTTTTTCTCAAATATGCACTGTGCCATAACTTGATGAATTCGTGTGATTTATTTAGTGATGAAAAGATAGATGAATTGGGTAAGGGGCCGTCCGACAAAGACGTTTATACTTTTTAACTGGTTTAGGCCCCTTGGGTTGGTAACAGATTTTTCTTAAAGCTGTTTATAACATATAAGGAAGCTCCATATTGATACTGGTACTGTTACTGTATATGTATACTACGTCAATCAACTGTACTTATTGATCTTTTCTAGATGCTGCAATCAAAGATTTAATGGATTATCTACGAACCACTTTTCCAAACCGGTCTATAACACCAAAACTCCACATGTTGGAGGACCATGTAGTTGACTTTATAAAGAGGTGGCACTTTGGTCTTGGCATGTATGGTGAACAAGGAGGAGAGAGCATACATCCAGAGTTTAACAAATTGAGAGCTACTTATGCATCAGTCCGACCACACAACGCTCGAGTCAAAGTTATGCTTCAGCAACATCATCTGAAAGTCAAACCGATGGCAAAAGCATGACCCCTCAAGTAAAAAAAAGAAAATTTAAGGACATTTAAAATATATTTTTATATTTAATGAACGTTCTATGGCTACACTGCATCTATACTACACAGAAAATATAATTTTTAAAGCAGTTACCTGACTGATGGTTCATTTGCTTCTTCGTGTCTGATGCCCCAGGTTTGGGGCTTTACAACTTCTGTAAAAAGAAGCACAGTGCTTCGACGTGTTTTGCTGTTTCCATATATCATATATACATCCACAAGCAACTTCAGTACTAGCCAAAAAACCTTTAAATACCACGAAATTTTAAATCTTTAAGACCTTCCATCTCGTGAGAGCTTTATCAGGTCGCCAAAATTCACCTTCGTTCTGAAAAGCTCACAGCCAAAATAACGCAGTTTAATAAATTTAAAGCAGTGTGACCAAGCCTTGGCAAAATATTGAGTACGATTAGACATAAAATCGTTGAATGTAATTGGCTAAAAATTAAGAGGTTATTGAACCATATCAACTTTCTTATTGTTTTCCGTTTTGGAGCCATATTGGATTTGTGCGAAATATAAAGCACAAGAATCGCGCAGGCGCAGACTGAATTTCCCGTCTTGAATGGCCGTGACTCAGGTTCTATATATTTTTGCCGTAGATTGATAAACGAGGCATTTCAAGTGACGAGTGTTATATATTTGCGATTTTTCGTATTGATAGAGGATAATTGTCATTTAGGGTGAACAACCTCGTCTCAGGTTCTATATAGTTTAGCCGTAGAATTGATAAAAGAGGCATTTCAAAGTGACGAGTGTTATATATTTGCGATTTTTCGCATTGCTACAGGATAATTGTCATTTAGGGTCAACAACCTCGTCTCAGATTCTATATATTTCAGCCGTAGATTAATAAACGAGACATTTCAAAGTGTCGAGTGTCTCATAGTTTGTTTGAATTTATAAAATTTGTAAATTCTGTAAAAAATTCTTTTAACAGACAATAACTTAAACTGTGAATTCTTTAAACAAAAAAAAATCCGTTTGATGTGGGAACATACTACCAGGTTTCTTTTTAAACTCTGTTTTGCTCTGCTATATAGCTATGACGTTTGCTGTATTGTTATCTATTAGACACCTTCATACAATTTTTTAACTCCAATACGCTGTTAAATGAAACAACCCGTCATTTTTCATAGAACATCAAGTTTTGGTACTAATACAGGCAGTTGTACTTAGTCTACAAGATTTATATTTTGCATCTTTATATAATATTTCATCCCGAGTTCATATACGTTCAACATTTTTTTTGAAAGCGATGGAAAATTTTTGTTGTGAAACATGAAAAAGTGCTGACTAAAGCTTAATCGACATTTAACCTAAATTGATAATGAAAAGTCCATCTTGTTTGTAACTATCCCAGCAAATGCACAGATTTTCTTTTTCTCCACCTTGTGTATTTTTTATCTGCGTTGTGTATTTTTTATCTGCGTTGTGTATTTTTTACTTTCCAGATTAACACTCTCTCCAACAGGAACAAACCATACTTTTAAATTTATCCTTATCCTCGTCAAACAAATGATAGTTTTATGACGCAATTTACCTTTTAGAATCACAATAATATGGCTTCTTGGTGCGTACTTCTTCTGGTTATTTAACGTCATATTTTTCTGTAAGAATAAACGGTAATAACCCATTAGGAGAACTTGTTCACTGTTTTTTGTTCTTTTTGTGTTATTTGCTTAAACTCAAATTTTTTCTTTAGAATTTTAAGTTTCATTACGCACATGATGCATGGGGTTAACCCAGTCTCCTCTCCGGACATCTTAGGTTTAATTGTTGGAACAGAATCAATATAAAGAAACTAAGAACCCCCGGACGAGATTCACATCAAACCTGTCCTCCTAAGTCCAACTTTATTACAGCCGAATGTTAATCAAGAATTTAAAATATTATACCAATTATAACGCCTTTTAATGTGTTCCATAATAGACTGTCGAAGAGTGTCAACACATTTTCTGGACCAACAGAATAAATCTAAGATTAAGGCGTATTAAACAAAAGTCAATTGAAGCAATACTGGTAACAAAAACAATATGTCTGCCTGGAAGTGTCAGCAATTCCGTGATTTTACTCAAAAACTATAGGATAACTAAGATTTTAAAAAACAACAAATAACGGAGTGTCTCTTAACTCCTACGATGAAGAGCTTCTAAAAGCAAATACGAGCTATGACAACAAAAGAGGTCTATTGTTTCACTGTTTAATTAAATATTTTTGGCGTGTGTCATTTGTGGTAAGTTGTTTGAGTATTGTGAAAGTTGTTTTTAAAAGCACAAGTTAAAGCGTTTTGTATATTTCTGTTAAATAGTTTAAAAAATATTTCCAGTACAGATCTTACGACCTTAAATATCAATTAAATTTAACCGTTCACGTTATACTTGGTTTGGAGAAGTAAATTCATTGTTTTACAGAACAGAAAGCCATATATTGCATTTGCTTTAAATAAAGGCTGTCTGATAATAAGTGTAGCGTTGCAGAAAAAAACATAACACCGAAAAATTTCGGTCTGGAAAATACTCGATTGATTGTGCTGTAAGTAAAATATTATTTCGGCTTATTATTACTTCCTTCGTAAGTTGATCGAATCATTTTTAAAACTTTTCTATTATTCTGGGTGCGATGCAATTTCGTTCATTCTAAGTTTATTGTTTGGTGATTATGCTGAAGTTTGGAGGGGTATACTTTTAGATTCATTATCTCGATTCTTTATTTCTTTTTTCACAAAATAACAGTTGAATACATTTTATTAGCTCGTAGTGACATGTCACAGAATACCATTTCACATTATCTATCGACTTTTCTTCAACACCTTGTTTGCAAATTCTCACTTTTTATCACTTATATCTTTTCAGGTCATCTAGTTATATCTCAGGCTGGAAATTTACAAGTATAGACAAGATTTAATCTAACTAAGTGCGAGACGTGATAAGAAAAAAATTGAACTTTATACGAAGTTATATTATTTTTTCAATTTTTTGATCTGAAAAATGATAATGAAGTAAAAAGAAATGTTTTAATATACAACGAACGAAAATTGCGATTTCGAATGTTTTTTAATGTTAGACTCGGTCCACGAATGCTCGAAAGTCGTTGCAGCGTTAGTTCAACCCGGAATCTGGTAAACCCCGCACTCAATTTTGAATTTCAAAATAAGAAAGTATTAAAAAATGTATGTCTACTAAAATTTTGGATTTCTGATTTTCAATTAAATTTGAAATCAATGGTCGTAAGGGTACACACGTTACATATAGTATGAATTACAAGATTTTCAATGATATGAAAATCAAGAATACAAATATAGCGAATAACATATTATCGTGATTTTACTTAAAATTATATGATAACTATAAGCTTTTAATGACAACAAATAACGGAGAGTCTCATAGCTCCTACGATGAAGAACTTCTAAAAGCAAATACGAGCTATGGCAACAAAAGAGGTCTATTATTCCACTGTTTAATCAGATATTTTATTACTGGACAAGCACTGGCGTGTCATTTGTTGTTTGAGTATTGTGAAAGATATTTTTGAAAACACAAGCCAGAAGAGAAAGTTTTGTATATTTTTGGTAAATAAATTTAAAAAATAATTCAAATTTTTACGTAAAGGGGAATATGTTACGACTTAAAATATCAATAAACTTTAACCGTTTACTATATACTTGGTTGGGAAATGTAAATTCATTGGTTTACAGAAAGCTATATATTGCATTTGCTTAAATAAAGGCTGTTTGTTGCAAAAGCTTATCTGTTATTGTGGGTGTGATGCAATTTCGTGTATTCTAGGTTTTTAATGTTTGGTGATTATGCTGAATTTTGGAGGGGTATACTTTTAGATTCATAATCTCGATTCTTAATTTCTCTTTTCACAAAATATTAGTTTAATTCATTTTATTGGCTCGTAGTGATATGACACAGAGTACACTTTATTTGCAATTTCTCACTTTTCATCACTCTGTCACATATGATAACTGCTACTTGGCATATTTTTGTCTCATTTTCAGAAATTGAAATATATGGATCTTTAATCGCTATACTAGTAGTTCTCCTCCATACGACATACCAAGTAATGTCATGCATCGTAATGTATGCATCAATCTAAACAATATAAGAAATTGCACAAACGCTGAATTCAAAAGCTATGCATCCCTGTGCATAAATAATCATGTCATTGACATGATTATTTATGCATGGGAATGCAGATAATATTTTTTAATTTTATGCTGATTCACACGAAATTCATTTTTTATTCATTGTGTAAATTACTTGTATATTTTTAAACCTTACTTAACTGTGTGAAATCACTGTAAAAGTCTCTTCTTATCAGAATGCGTGGTGAGGTTTGATCTTAACAAAACTTTAATTCCTAGCGTATGCATTGAGACGTGTATAACGTAAATATTTTTAAGTGGAAAGCTGTCCACCAATAAATATACTAAACAATCTCACTCAACAGGAATAAAAAAAGATACTTGAAATATTTTTATTTTTAGAAGTATTTTCAAGTTTTTGTAATAAAATGGCTTTATCAAAAGTTGAGCTTGCTGCAATGTTGGAATGCAAGATTTGTTTGGACACCTATCATCAACCTAAACAATTAAACTGCGGGCATACTTATTGCCAAGATTGTCTAGATGGCATTTTAGTATTTATGGAAGATGGAAGTGCTGAACTGCCTTGTCCAGTAAGATGTACCAAAAAGACAACAATAACTCAAGAACAAACAACATCCTCCTTAATGAAGGTGTTCACATTAACTGGCATTTTGGACAAAGTGTAAGTTAATTCTATGCACATAATACTGAAAACGCTCATTTAGTACTTTTCTCAGTGATTGTCGGAATGTTTATGTTAGACAAACGCGCATGGAAGTAACACGGAAATAATTTTGTGAAAAAGTTTTTAGTTCCTAATATTTATTGAACAAAAAAAAGAAATTACACAGCTAAAAGTTCTTCATAAAAGAATAACAAATATAGGGAAATTATATTTTAAAGCAGAAATTTTATATTAAATATTTGTAATTTATTGTAAGTAACAAATGTTCAAAATATAAGAACAAAGTAAGAACAACAGCATCTCATGGTCGTCATAAAAAGTGTATAGCATATGTCAAGAAACTCACTATAAGAGAATATGAGGATGTATAATTTGGTTATATAGAGTGTTTTCGTTAAAAAAAATAATTTTACTTTATCCATAGTTCACCTGGTGAAAATGTTAAATCTTTATGTCAGCAAAATAAAGAATGTAACCAGATAATCAACTATTCCTGTACAACATGCAGTTTAAAGATCTGTGAAAAATGTCAAAACCTTCATTCTTGTTCCAACAAATCATATAGTAATGTCATTTTCAATCAAAAACTGCAAGAACTCCAACCATTGTGTAAGCAACATGACTCGCTTGCAAAATTTGTCTGTATTGATTGTGAAAATTTGTTAACATGTGTTTATTGCACACACAGACAACATAAGAATCACATAATTAAATCGATAGATGATTTTGGTCTGGAAGCCAAAAAGTGGTTTCAATCGTTTATCAACTCATTCGATGAAACAAAAGTGGTGTTGGAAAAGTTAACAAGAAAATACAGTGACGCTCTAACAAATTTTGAGAAAGAAAGGGAAGTATTTGTTCAAAAATTAAAAGAAAGAAAGTTAAAACGACTAGAAGAGTATCTCAAAATGTTAAATAAAGAAGAAGAAGATCTACTGCGGATATTCGATGAGAAATCTGAAGAATTTAAAGCAAAATTGACTTGTGATGGTTTTGTCGACAATAAGAAAGTACAAGAATTTACAGATTACGTTAAAGCTTTTAATTTAAAATCTCATTTTGAGTTAGTTACTGAAAAGTTGGAAATTGAACGACAACTTCGCAGGCTATCCTCGTTTCCAAGAACTATCCCAACATTCAATTCACATCTTCATCAAATAAACAAAGCAGATATTTCGGCAAATCCGTTGGGCGAAATGAAAATTTTAATTGATGACGTCGCGACTGTTGGTGTAGATCCCAATGAATGCTCTGTTTATAGAAACTTGATTGATGAATCTGCAACCCAACCAAACCATTCACAATTAACAACTGATCTAATGAACTTAGTTGAAAGTCTGAAAAGTGAGTTTTTTATTTTTATTTATTAAAGTTTTAACATAAATTGTGTGTATTCTAAAAAAAATTATTGTATTTTATAGAGTACGAGAAACCAATTGTAAATCCTCGTTCTGGAAAACAACAACAGAAGTAGGTATATTTTGAATCCTCATAGTGTTACTTGTCATTGTCATCTTCACTATTCAGCACCATAATGATCTTTGTTGCCATTGAACTGTTTTAAATGATTAATATCATTACAACTGCTTCAGTATTTGTCACATACAATTAAAATGTTTGTACAGATTGATAAAGATTAAGAAATAGCAGCAATATAATTGAACAGTGTTTTTATTTAGTGATGTGAAGCCAAAAAGTTTCCAACTTGTTAAGAAGAGTTACTCTTTCAAAGGTATGAAGCTTTTCATGTGGCGGAGATAGGTCATCAAATAATTTTTCTCGATACACAGTAATTGTGGTATTGCTAAAGACTATTACAACCTAAAACAGGTCGCATATGTAATTTGACTTGCACAAGTATTTTATTCCAATACTATCAATTCATAACAAAGACTATTACTACCTAAAACAGGTCGCATATGTAATTTGACTTGCACAAGTATTTTATTCCAATACTATCAATTCATAACAAAGACTATTACTACCTAAAACAGGTTGTATATGTAATTTGACTTGCACAAGTATTTTATTCCAATACTATCAATTCATAACAAAGACTATTACAACCTAAAACAGGTTGTATATGTAATTTGACTTGCACAAGTATTTTATTCCAATACTATCAATTCATAACAAAGACTATTACTACCTAAAACAGGTTGTATATGTAATTTGACTTGCACAAGTATTTTATTTCAATACTATCAATTCATAACAAAGACTATTACTACCTAAAACAGGTTGTATATGTAATTTGACTTGCACAAGTATTTTATTCCAATACTATCAATTCATAACAAAGACTATTACTACCTAAAACAGGTTGTATATGTAATTTGACTTGCACAAGTATTTTATTCCAATACTATCAATTCATAACAAAGACTATTACTACCTAAAACAGGTTGTATATGTAATTTGACTTGCACAAGTATTTTATTTCAATACTATCAATTCATAACAAAGACTATTACTACCTAAAACAGGTTGTATATGTAATAACGTAAGTATTTCATACTTGCATGAGTATTATTCCAATACTATCAATTCATAAAACTCATCAATTTTGAAAGTTTTTTCTTGTTGTTATGTACTGTAAATAGTACTGTTCTGTTCTGAACACTAGGCTTTGGAAAAAACTTTCTCACCAAAATTTTAATTATTTTAAGATAAAACTGATATGCAAAAAGATATTTTAGTCAAAAAAGATTGGGATTTTTTCGGTTTTTTAAGGCTTTATATTTAAATTGCATCGGTAAGGTTAACCAGCGAGTTTGTTTTTTCAGTACAGCTAGTATGCGTAACAAAAAATTCATTTTTAACTTGGAGTAATTCGTTTGTTTCGATTTTTGTACTGTCCAAGTTAATTTTTCGTCTTTCGAGAAGCTCGGGCCATACCACCACAAAATGTCTTCACCTTTATTCACGATAAATCGATGGATTATACCTCTCGATATGATGTTTGCTGGATTGGTTTTAGTGTTGACGTAACGCCAATTCTCAGTGTTGGTAAGTTGTTGGATTTTTGGAAAATAATTTTCAGAAAAAGTTTTTAACTCCTTATCCTTCGATTTTATCCATGCAAGCGACATCGTAGAATCAACCCATAGAAGTTCATCGTCAAATTTTACGTCACCTAGCGCCCGATTCACTAAACCAATCAATTGACTGAACAACAAATTTTCCAACAGCTCCAACCAATGAATGTTTTTTCATCAGCGCAACCCGTTATTTAGCCGCCAATAAAGCTATGTCAACCCTTTCCTTATGGTAAACAGTTCGCAGGAACACACAAGCACCGCCTTATCAGTAGCGTCACTGAAACCGTTTATTTGTCTCGAAACACCATCTCCTTTCTCAATATTCTCCATTTGTCTTGCAGCTTCGGCCGTCCCCGATCTACCCAAGCCACTCAATACGCTTTTCCATCGAAACGGTGTACGTCCCCTTGCATATGAATTCATTTAGTCTTGGTTTAAAAATTTCACTGAAGCATCAAATACTACGCGTACCTTCGTTTTTTTTATATCCCGTCGAGCCACACGTCGTCGGTTATACCAAGTCGCATTTGTTTCTTAAAAACTTTGTCGTAACATTTCATGAGATTGTTTTTTATGCGAACAAGTAGCGGTCCTTACATGAGTTGAACTTATTGGGTAAACTCATCCTCCTGATATGATCGTAAATAAATAAATATCTCTACCTGATCGCTGAATAAGTGCGCAAAAATGTTTGCCACTCTATCGAGTATCCGCCAAACCTTTTAATAACTATACGAATTAATTGTACTGTCTCTTTAGTTTGTTTTGTCTTCGAATCTTCTTTCATCTTTTGAGTTTTAAAAGTTATTTTTATAATTTCTATTATAATCGAAATCTTCTCTCTGACCGTCGCGGAAAAATCCATTCCTTGAGTCATAACTTCTAATAATACTGTATACTCATTGTCAACAGTGTTACAAATTTCTTCGTCAATTTTCCTAATCTTTCTGTTTTTCACAACAAACACGTCGTTTAGAAAATTAAGCGTTCACTTTGTATTTTTATCGGAATGCTCATATTTCATCGCGTCTGCGATATTTCAGATTAATTTCAAACATATGTCTCTGTATTACCTCCATAATTTAAATCGTTTCGTATTTTTCTTGACAGGCATAACTAAAATTCTATCCCCGTCTGGCTAAGTACACAATGTAAACTTGCTTTAAAAAAAACACTCGATTATAAAAACCAAAAGCGTTGTTCTTCTCTCTGAGAACTGTAAAAAAAGATGTGACCACAGTCAACGGTGTTGCCCCGCGCCAATTTCTTTTCCAGAGAATTTATACTAATAATATAACTCGCAACTTGTGTACAATAGTATAAAAAAATACTATGTAAATGTTCTTAAAATTAAGGAGGATAGAAATAGAAAGTCCTAGTTAAAACTAATTCTGATTAATAAGCCTGGTTCGTGGAGCGGATTGTTCTAGATACCGTATTTCCGACACTTGGCAGTTACCTGGCCTACACTGCTGAAAAACCAGAATTTTTTTAGGGTGCCGACAGCAGAGTTCTGGCCCTACTTCATTTAGTGTGAATTTATTTTACCAATCAGAAATGTGAGAAAAATGTATTCTGTGGCAATATATTTTTAATTTAAAGTTTACACCCTTTGTTATTACGTTTTATTGGTAATTATGTTTAGAACTTGTAAAAATCATTAGAAATGGTGATGTCAAGACATTTCAATCAATTCTTATTGATCATCCAGATATCGTTGAAATGAGAGGTAGTTATGAAATGACACTGTTGATGAATGCTGCATATCACAACAATCCATCAATAGTGAAATGTTTGATTGATGCTGGTATTGATGTGTATGCTGTGGATAAATATAAATCGAATGCATATCACGACAGTGCACGTTATGGTCGTCATGATGTTTTGAAAGTTTTAATTAATCATGACATCACAAACATTAACAATGTAAACAGTAACAATGACACACCATTACATAACGCATCTTTTCATGGTCATATTGAATGTGTGAAGTTGTTGTTGTCGATACCACACATCGATGTCAATATAAGGAACAACTGGAACAAAACTGCTTATGATGTTACTTGTAATAAAACTATCAAACGTTTATTACAAGAACATTAGAGAAATTAAGAACATTTTCAGACAATTATATTTTTTAATTTACCTAAGCAAATTATTAAAGGCACATATCGTCTTTTTTATTAGGTTATAGTAGAATAGGTTTCTTATTTATTTCATAAACTTACGTTCACAAATTTAAAAATATGACTTCTTAAGAAGAAAATGGTATAATTCATCAAATACAAAAAATTTAGCTGGGATGTGTCATCTTCACCAACAGAGGTGAGTAAGACACCTCAGTAGTTTGACAAACAGGACGGTTTGCGGTTTGTTTCAGAATTAACACGAGAAAAACGTTTCAAACAGAATTTGTTTTAAGACACACCACTGGCTCTTTCTGGACTTATCGCCAAAATCTTTTTCTTTAATGAAAAACGTAAAAAGCACCAAACAAGTTTTCTTGACATGTATATATCGCAAATATATGACACTAGTCACTTTGAAATACCTCGTTTATCAATTCCACGGCTAAAATATATAGAACCTGGGACGAGGTTGTCGACCCTAAATGACAATTATCCTTGTATCAATACGAAATATCAGAAATATATGACACTCGTCACTTTCAAATGCCCCGTTTATCAATTTTACGACTAAAATATATAGAACCTGAGACGAGGTTGTCGTCCCTAAACGACAATTATCTTGTATCAATACGAAAAATAGCAAATATATGATACTCGTCTCTTTTAAATGCCTCGTTTATCAATTTTACGGCTAAAATATATAGAAACTGAGACGAGGTTGTCGACCCTAAATGACAATTATCTTGTATCAATACGAAAAATAGCAAATATATAACACTCGTCTCTTTTAAATGCCTCGTTTATCAATTTTACGACTAAAATATATAGAACCTGAAACGAGGTTGTCGTCCCTAAATGACAATTATCTTGTATCAATACGAAAAATCGCAAATACATGACACTCCTCACTTTGAAATGCCTCGTTTATCAATTTTACGGCTAAAATATATAGAACCTGAGACGAGGTTGTTGACCCTAAATGACAATTATCTTGTATCAATACGAAAAATCGCAAATACATGACACTCGTCACTTTGAAATGCCTCGTTTATCAATTTTACGGCTAAAATATATAGAAACTGAGACGAGGTTGTCGACCCTAAATGACAATTATCTTGTATCAATACGAAAAATAGCAAATATATAACACTCGTCTCTTTTAAATGCCTCGTTTATCAATTTTACGACTAAAATATATAGAACCTGAGACGAGGTTGTTGTCCCTAAATGACAATTATCTTGTATCAACACGAAAAATCGCAAATATATGGTACTCGTCTCTTTTAAATGCCTCGTTTATCAATTTTACGGCTAAAATATATAGAACTTGTGACGTTGTTGACCCTAAAGTACAATTATCCTTTATCAATACGAAAAAACGCAAATACATGACACTCGTCACTTTGAAATGCCTCGTTTATCAATTCCACGGCTAAAATATATAGAACCTGGGACGAGGTTGTCGACCCTAAATGACAATTATCCTTGTATCAATACCAAAAATCGCAAATATATGATACTCGTCTCTTTTAAATGCCTCGTTTATCAATTTTACGGCTAAAATATATAGAACCTGAGACGTTGTTGACCCTAAAGTACAATTATCTTGTATCACTACGAAAAATCGCAAATACATGACACTCGTCTCTCTTAAATGCGTTGTTTATCAATTTTACGACTAAAATATATAGAACCTGAAACGAGGTTGTCGTCCCTAAATAACAATTATCTTGTATCGATACGAAAAATCGCAAATACATGACACTCGTCACTTTGAAATACCTCGTTTATCAATTCCACGGCTAAAATATATAGAACCTGAGACGAGGTTGTCGACCCTAAATGACAATTATCTTGTATCAATACGAAATATCAGAAATATATGACACTCGTCACTTTCAAATGCCCCGTTTATCAATTTTACGACTAAAATATATAGAACCTGAGACGAGGTTGTTGACCCTAAATGACAATTATCTTGTATCAATACGAAAAATCGCAAATACATGACACTCGTCACTTTGAAATGCCTCGTTTATCAATTTTACGGCTAAAATATATAGAAACTGAGACGAGGTTGTCGACCCTAAATGACAATTATCTTGTATCAATACGAAAAATAGCAAATATATAACACTCGTCTCTTTTAAATGCCTCGTTTATCAATTTTACGACTAAAATATATAGAACCTGAAACGAGGTTGTTGTACCTAAATGACAATTATCTTGTATCAACACGAAAAATCGCAAATACATGACACTCGTCTCTTTTAAATGCCTCGTTTATCAATTTTACGGCTAAAATATATAGAACCTGAGACGAGGTTGTTGACCCTAAATGACAATTATCTTTTATCAATACGAAAAAAACGCAAATACATGACACTCGTCACTTTGAAATGCCTCGTTTATCAATTTTACGGCTAAAATATATAGAAACTGAGACGAGGTTGTCGACCCTAAATGACAATTATCTTGTATCAATACGAAAAATAGCAAATATATAACACTCGTCTCTTTTAAATGCCTCGTTTATCAATTTTACGACTAAAATATATAGAACCTGAGACGAGGTTGTTGTCCCTAAATGACAATTATCTTGTATCAACACGAAAAATCGCAAATATATGATACTCGTCTCTTTTAAATGCGTCGTTTATCAATTTTACGGCTAAAATATATAGAACCTGAGACGTTGTTGACCCTAAAGTACAATTATCTTGTATCACTACGAAAAATCGCAAATACATGACACTCGTCTCTCTTAAATGCGTTGTTTATCAATTTTACGACTAAAATATATAGAACCTGAAACGAGGTTGTCGTCCCTAAATGACAATTTGTATCAATACGAAAAATGGCAAATATATAACACTCGTCTCTTTTAAATGTCTCGTTTATCAATTTTACGACTAAAATATATAGAACCTGAGACGAGATTGTAGTCCCTAAATGACAATTATCTTGTATCAATACGAAAAATCGCAAATATATAACACTCGTCTCTTTTAAATGCCTCGTTTATCAAATTTACGGCTGAAATATGTAGAACCTGAGACGTTGTTGACCCTAAATGACAATTATCTTGTATCAATACGAAAAATCGCAAATACCATGACACTCCTCACTTTGAAATGCCTCGTTTATCAACTTTACGGCTAAAATATAAGAACCTGAAAAACGAAAAATCGCAAATATATAACACTCGTCTCTTTTAAATGCCTCGTTTATCAAATTTACGGCTGAAATATGTAGAACCTGAGACGTTGTTGACCCTAAATGACAATTATCTTGTATAAATACGAAAAATCCCAAATATATAACACTCGTCTCTTTTAAACACCTTGTTTTTGAATTTTACGACTAAAATATATAGAACCTGAAACGAGGTTATCGTCCCGAAATGACAATTATCTTGGATCAATACGAAAAATCGCAAATACATGACTCTCCTCACTTTGAAATGCCTCGTTTATCAATTTTACGGCTAAAATATATAGAAACTGAGACGAGGTTGTCGACCCTAAATGACAATTATCTTGTATCAATACGAAATATCAGAAATATATGACACTCGTCACTTTCAAATGCCCCGTTTATCAATTCCACGGCTAAAATATATAGAACCTGAGACGAGGTTGTCGACCCTAAATGACAATTATCTTGTATCAATACGAAATATCAGAAATATATGACACTCGTCACTTTCAAATGCCCCGTTTATCAATTTTACGACTAAAATATATAGAACCTGAGACGAGGTTGTTGACCCTAAATGACAATTATCTTGTATCAATACGAAAAATCGCAAATACATGACACTCGTCACTTTGAAATGCCTCGTTTATCAATTTTACGGCTAAAATATATAGAACTGAGACGAGGTTGTCGACCCTAAATGACAATTATCTTGTATCAATACGAAAAATAGCAAATATATAACACTCGTCTCTTTTAAATGCCTCGTTTATCAATTTTACGACTAAAATATATAGAACCTGAAACGAGGTTGTTGTACCTAAATGACAATTATCTTGTATCAACACGAAAAATCGCAAATACATGACACTCGTCTCTTTTAAATGCCTCGTTTATCAATTTTACGGCTAAAATATATAGAACCTGAGACGAGGTTGTTGACCCTAAATGACAATTATCTTTTATCAATACGAAAAAACGCAAATACATGACACTCGTCACTTTGAAATGCCTCGTTTATCAATTTTACGGCTAAAATATATAGAAACTGAGACGAGGTTGTCGACCCTAAATGACAATTATCTTGTATCAATACGAAAAATAGCAAATATATAACACTCGTCTCTTTTAAATGCCTCGTTTATCAATTTTACGACTAAAATATATAGAACCTGAGACGAGGTTGTTGTCCCTAAATGACAATTATCTTGTATCAACACGAAAAATCGCAAATATATGATACTCGTCTCTTTTAAATGCCTCGTTTATCAATTTTACGGCTAAAATATATAGAACCTGAGACGTTGTTGACCCTAAAGTACAATTATCTTGTATCACTACGAAAAATCGCAAATACATGACACTCGTCTCTCTTAAATGCGTTGTTTATCAATTTTACGACTAAAATATATAGAACCTGAAACGAGGTTGTCGTCCCTAAATGACAATTTGTATCAATACGAAAAATGGCAAATATATAACACTCGTCTCTTTTAAATGTCTCGTTTATCAATTTTACGACTAAAATATATAGAACCTGAGACGAGATTGTAGTCCCTAAATGACAATTATCTTGTATCAATACGAAAAATCGCAAATATATAACACTCGTCTCTTTTAAATGCCTCGTTTATCAAATTTACGGCTGAAATATGTAGAACCTGAGACGTTGTTGACCCTAAATGACAATTATCTTGTATAAATACGAAAAATCCCAAATATATAACACTCGTCTCTTTTAAACACCTTGTTTTTGAATTTTACGACTAAAATATATAGAACCTGAAACGAGGTTATCGTCCCGAAATGACAATTATCTTGGATCAATACGAAAAATCGCAAATACATGACACTCCTCACTTTGAAATGCCTCGTTTATCAATTTTACGGCTAAAATATATAGAAACTGAGACGAGGTTGTCGTCCCTAAATGACAATTATCTTGTATCAATACGAAAAATTGCAAATATATGATACTCGTCTCTTTTAAATGCCTTGTTTATCAATTTTACGGCTAAAATATATAAAACCTGAGACGTTGTTGACCCTAAAGTACAATTATCTTGTATCACTACGAAAAATCGCAAATACATGACACTCGTCACTTTGAAATGCCTCGTTTATCAATTTTACGACTAAAATTTATAGAACCTGAGACGAGGTTGTTGACCCTAAATGACAATTATCTTGTATCAATACGAAAAATCGCAAATATATGACACTCGTCACTTTGAAATGCCTCGTTTATCAATTTTACGGCTAAAATATATAGAAACTGAGACGAGGTTGTCGTCCCTAAATGACAATTATCTTGTATCAATACGAAAAATTGCAAATATATGATACTCGTCTCTTTTAAATGCCTCGTTTATCAATTTTACGGCTAAAATATATAGAACCTGAGACGTTGTTGACCCTAAAGTACAATTATCTTGTATCACTACGAAAAATCGCAAATACATGACACTCGTCACTTTGAAATGCCTCGTTTATCAATTTTACGACTAAAATTTATAGAACCTGAGACGAGGTTGTTGACCCTAAATGACAATTATCTTGTATCAATACGAAAAATCGCAAATACCATGACACTCCTCACTTTGAAATGCCTCGTTTATCAACTTTACGGCTAAAATATAAGAACCTGAAACGAGGTTGTTGACACTAAAGTACTATTATCCTGTATCAATACGAAAAATCGCAAATATATGAGACACTCGTCAATTTTAACTGCCTCGTTTATCAATTTTACGGCTAAAATATATAGAACCTGAAACGAGGTTGTCGTCCCGAAATGACAATTATCTTGGATCAATACGAAAAATCGCAAATACATGACACTCGTCACTTTGAAATGCCTCGTTTATCAAATTTACGGCTAAAATATATTGAAACTGAGACGAGGTTGTCGACCCTAAATGACAATTATCTTGTATCAATACGAAAAATGCCAAATATATAACACTCGTCTCTTTTAAATGACTCGTTTATCAATTTTACGGCTAAAATATATAGAAACTGAGACGAGGTTGTTGACCCTAAATGACAATTATCTTGTATCAATACGAAAAATGGCAAATATATAACACTCGTCTCTTTTAAATGCCTCGTTTATCAATTTTACGGCTAAAATATATAGAAACTGAGACGAGGTTGTCGACCCTAAATGACAATTATCTTGTATCAATACGAAAAATGGCAAATATATAACACTCGTCTCTTTTAAATGCCTCGTTTATCAATTTTACGGCTAAAATATATAGAAACTGAGACGAGATTGTCGTCCCTAAATGACAAATATCTTGTATAAATACGAAAAATCGCCAATATATAACACTCGTCTCTTTTAAATGCCTCGTTTATCACATTTACAACTAAAACATATAGAACCTGAGACGAGGTTGTTAACCCTAAATGACAATTATCTTGTATAAATACGAAAAATCGCAAATATATAACACTCGTCTCTTTTAAATGCCTCGTTTATCAATTTTACGACTAAAATATATAGAACCTGAGACGAGGTTGTTGACCCTAAATGACAATTATCTTGTATCAATACGAAAAATCGCAAATACCATGACACTCCTCACTTGAAATGCCTCGTTTATCAACTTTACGGCTAAAGTATAAGAACCTGAAACGAGGTTGTTGACCCTAAAGTACTATTATCCTGTATCAATACGAAAAATCGCAAATATATGAGACACTCGTCTCTTTTAAATGCCTCGTTTATCAATTTTACGACTAAAATATATAGAAACTGAGACGAGGTTGTCGACCCCTAAATGACAATTATCTTGTATCAATACGAAAAATGGCCAAATATATAACACTCGTCTCTTTTAAATGCCTCGTTTATCAATTTTACGGCTAAAATATATAGAAACTGAGACGAGGTTGTTGACCCTAAATGACAATTATCTTGTATCAATACGAAAAATCGCAAATACATGACACTCGTCACTTTGAAATGCCTCGTTTATCAATTTTTACGGCTAAAATATATAGAAACTGAGACGAGGTTGTCGACCCTAAATGACAATTATCTTGTATCAATACGAAAAATCGCAAATATATAACACTCGTCTCTTTTAAATGCCTCGTTTATCAATTCCACGGCTAAAATATATAGAACCTGAGACGAGGTTGTTGACCCTAAATGACAATTATCTTGTATCAATACGAAAAATCGCAAATATATAACACTCGTCTCTTTTAAATGCCTCGTTTATCAATTCCACGGCTAAAATATATAGAACCTGAGACGAGGTTGTTTGACCCTAAATGACAATTATCTTGTATCAATACGAAAAATCGCAAATATATAACACTCGTCAATTTTAAATGCCTCGTTTACCCAATTCCACGGCTAAAGATATAGAACCTGAGACGAAGGTTGTCGACCCTAAATGACAATTATCTTGTATCAATACGAGAAATGGCAAATATATAACACTCGTCTCTTTTAAATGCCTCGTTTATCAATTTTACGGCTAAAATATATAGAAACTGAGACGAGGTTGTTGACCCTAAATGACAGTTATCTTGTATCAATACGAAAAATAGCAAATATATGATACTATCGTCTCTTTAAATGCCTCGTTTACCAATTCCCAGCGGCTAAAATATATAGAACCTGAGACGAGTTGTCGACCCTAAAATGAATTATCTTGTAAAATACGAAAAATCCCAAATATATAACACTCGTCTCTTTTAAAATGCCTCGTTTATCAATTTTACGGCTAAAATATATAGAAACTGAGACGAGGTTGTTGACCCTAAATGACAATTATCTTGTATCAATACGAAAAATCGCAAATACATGACACTCGTCACTTTGAAATGCCTCGTTTATCAATTTTACGGCTAAAATATATAGAAACTGAGACGAGGGTTGTCGACCCTAAATGGACAATTATCTTGTATCAATACGAAAATGGCAAATATATTGATACTCGTCTCTTTTAAATGCCTCGTTTATCAATTTTACGGCTCAAATATATAGAACCTGAGACGTTGTTGACCCTAAAGTACAATTATCCTTTATCAATACGTAAAAATCGCAAATATATAACACTCGTCAATTTAAAATGCCTCGTTTACCAATTCCACGGCTAACAATATATAGAACTTAGACGAAGTTGTCGACCCCTAAAATGACAATTATCTTGTATCAATACGAGAAATGGCAAATATATAACACTCGTCCTCTTTTAAATGCCTCGTTTATCAATTTTTACGGCTAAAATATATAGAACCTGAGACGAGGTTGTTGACCCTAAATGACAGTTATCTTGTATCAATACGAAAAATAGCAATATATGATACTATCGTCCTCTTTAAATGCCTCGTTTTACCAATTCCACGGCTAAATTATATAGAACCTGAGACGAGGTTGTTGACCCTAAATGACAGTTATCTTGTATCAATTACGAAAAAATAGCAAATATATGATACTATCGTCTCTTTTAAATGCCTCGTTTATCAATTTTACGGCTAAAATATATAGAAACTGAGACGAGTTGTTGACCCTAAATGACAATTAATCTTGTATCAATACGAAAAATCGCAAATACATGACACTCGTCACTTTGAAATGCCTCGTTTATCAATTTTACGGCTAAAATATATAGAAACTGAGACGAGGTTGTCGACCCTAAATGACAATTATCTTGTATCAATACGAAAAATGGCAAATATATGATACTCGTCTCTTTTAAATGCCTCGTTTATTCAGTTTTTACGGCTCAAATATATAGAACCTGAGACGTTGTTTGAACCTAAAGTACAATTATCCTTTATCAATACGAAAAATCGCAAATATATGACACTCGTCACTTTGAAATGCCTCGTTTATCAATTTTACGGCTAAAATATATAGAATCTGAGACGAGGTTGTCGACCCTAAATGACAATTATCTTGTATCAATACGAAAAATAGCAAATATATAACACTCGTCTCTTTAAGTGCCTCGTTTATCAATTTTACGACTAAAAATATATAGAAAACTGAGACGAGGTTGTCTACCCTAAATGACAATTATCTGTATCAATACGAAGAATGGCAAATATATAACACTCGTCTCTTTTAAATGCCTCGTTTATCAATTTTACGGCTAAAATATATAGAAACTGAGACGAGTTCTTGACCCTAAATTCAATTATCTTGTATCAATACGAAAAATCGCAAAATACATGACACTCGTCACTTTGAAATGCCTCGTTATCAATTTACGGCTAAATATATAGAAAACTGAGACGAGGTTGTCGACCCTAAATGACAATTATCTTGTATCAATACGAAAAAATACAAATATATAACACTCGTCTCTTTTAAATGCCTCGTTTATCATTTTACGACTAAATTATATAGGATAACTGAGACGAGGTTGTCGACCCTAAATGACAATATCTTGTATCAATACGAAAAAATGGCAAATATATAACACTCGTCTCTTTTAAATGCCTCGTTTATCAATTTTACGGCTAAAATATATAGAAACTGAGACTGAGGTTCATGACCCTAAATTTCAATTATCTTGATATCAATACGAAAAATCGCAAATACATGACACTCGTCACTTTGAAATGCCTCGTTATCAATTTTACGGCTAAAATATATAGAAACTGAGACGAGGTTGTCGACCCTAAATGACAATTATCTTTGTATCAATACGAAAAATCGCAAATATATAACACTCGTCTCTTTAAATGCCTCGTTTATCAATTTTACGGCTAAAATATATAGAACCTGAGACGAGGTTGTCGTCCCTAAATGACAATTATCTTGTATAATACGAAAAATCGCAAATATATAACACTCGTCTCTTTTAAATGCCTCGTTTATCAAATTTTACGGCTAAAAATATAGAACCTGAGACGAGGTTGTTCCCTAAATGACAATTATCTTGTATCAATACGAAAAATCGCAAATATATAACACTCGTCTCTTTTAAATGCCTCGTTTATAAATTTTACGGCTAAAATATATAGAACCTGAGACGAGTTGTCGTCCCTAAATGACAATTATCTTGTATCAATACGAAAAATCGCAAATACATGACACTCGTCACTTTTAAATGCCTCGTTTATCAATTTTACGACTAAAATATATAGAACCTGAGACGAGTTGTCGTCCCTAAATGACAATTATCTTGTATCAATACGAAAAATCGCAAATATATGACACTTCGTCTCTTTTAAATGCCTCGTTTATCAATTTTACGGCTAAAATATATAGAACTGAGACGAGGTTGTTGACCCTAAATGACAATTATCTTGTATCAATACGAAAAATCGCAAATACCATGACA